>ML838270.1:16179-26940 GCA_009831015.1 Picea engelmannii | reverse complement strand
CAGGAGAAGAAACAATTCTCTATATGTGAGTTGTTGAGTTGTTATGTGTTCTTTAGGTTATGCAAGGAGTGCACAACAGAGTATTAGAACCTCTATGGCCAGCACACATCTAAACTCTTTCGATTCAGAGAAGAATGTTCCAGGAGAGCACACCAGAATAGCTTACAAACTCAAAAGGAGCCTCAAGGTTACTGAAGACCTTGGAGGAAAGTTTGTGCAGGAGAAAGCATGGAAAACAAAGTTGTTGAACACTCTGTAATAGAACTCTGCAAGGTGTGCATTGAGAAGATGTAGGGAACGCATCAATGAAATTGAAAGAATCCATGATTCAGGAGGGAGACTTGTGCAAGGAGTGCACCAGGCCAACACTTAGAAAAAGTGTTGAAAGAATCCATCTGAAGGCTCATTCGAGCCCAACGAGTACACAGGGAGAACTTTTTCAAGTTTGGAAGCTCAGGAGAGAGTTGAGTTGCCAAGAGGGAACCAAAAAAGTATTTTGGAGGAAGTGGAAGGGACGAGACCCTTTGGAGTTCTAAGCCAGTTTGAAGCTCAGGAGAGATAGCGTAAGGAGTGTGTAGAATATGGACTTATTCCAAGTCCCAAATCTCAGGAGGAGAAGCACAATTCAAGACCCAAGAATTTGGGCTCACAACAAAAGGTTTAGAGGATGAAACCTTTAAACACTTGCAATTTTTCCCAAACCTGCCAAAACAAAAAGTCTTAGGAAGGAGGAGATTTTAAGGTTTTGCAAGATAAACGATCAAGATCCGTCCAAGAAAAGAAAGATCATTCAAGACCATTAGATTTGGGATAAGTTGCGTGGTGATTATCCATGTGTCCTTTTAGAAATTTGTGACCTGGAAGAATTGGGGTGAGTGTGAGACAAGAACTCTCGAAGAGCTGGGAGCCGAAAGAGGTCATGGTCATCAATTTTCAGGGGACATGTGACACCATATCATGTCATCCAGAAGAAGAGTACTCTGGGAGAAAGTAGGTGCAGGAGGGTGAAGGTTTCTCGAAGAGCCGAGAACCAAAGTAGATCTGAGCCATCCAAGCCAAAGGGCCAGGCGTCACCAGATCCTATCCTCCAGAGCATAAGGACCTCAGAGGAACTGGAGAGTGGAGACACAAGGACTCATAAAGCCCAAAGTCACGAGGCAATTAGGACCATCCTTGAAAGTGGACACGTGGCAAGGGATCTTGCAGTCAGGTGAGTAGGCACTTCGAGGGATTGGAGGTGTGGTGCTTCTAAGAGCTCCAAAGACTGGAGTTGCGAAGTGGAGGATCAACCGTCCATTTTTCAGGAGGATAGGGGTCTTCTGATTGGATTCAAAATTTGACACTCCACGGGTATTGTGTGTTGGAGTGGGCAGAGTTCCCGAATCCCGAAGTATGGAACGCTGAGGATATTAAGCCCCAAGTCACAGCCCTAGGTCATATGAGGAGAGGGGGGCCTGGCAGAAGGCTAGAGCCAAATAAAATTTAAAAGGCAAAGGGGGTTTAGAGGAAAACTTGCACGGGTCTTTGTTCATACTTTATCGAAGGAAAATGACATGTGTATGGAATTTTGAGGGCTCAACAAGAGCCTGAAGAGTCGCTCTGACTCAACATATTTAAATATCCTAGACCAGGAGGTCGCAAGACCCCTAGGAGGGGAGGGGGGATGCATCATAAATCCTGAGGGAAAAGCCATCCCTCCCAACCAATACAGTATCACCACAATCTAAGGACAACCTTGTCCTCTAAAGTCACCAAAAATAAGAATAACCTTGTTCTCCAACAACCATACAAATCAAAAAATCAAACCTCAGCAATATCTCTAGGAATCTCCTTTGCACATGAATCTATTGTAGACCACCTGCATGGATTATTTACATCACATGTCAGCTAGTATGGATTTGTACCTTCCTAGAAACTCAAATAAACAATTCACCAACTAGAAACTCGCGGACATACATTGTTTTCTCCACTATAAATCCTATATACCCTATATGTGACTTGTCCTTCTAAAACTCATGTATATACGCACTTCATCCTACTGCAATTCATGTATGGTACAAAAAATTATCTCATACATGCAACCTTCTTCACTCCTCTCTCTTGGTCTAGATTCACCACCTTGCAAACTTCCCCTTTGTTTTGATCACCAATCCTCCTAACACAAGTGCAGGCTCACTTATGCTAGCTCCATCATGTCTCCACACTCACTACATGATATGCAATGTCACAATGACCTCTCTCCTTTATATACAATCCTTAGGGGTCACCATAGAATCCCCTCCACAAGTCAACATCAAATTAGGCTTTCCTTGYGGGTGTGAAGCCCCAACACAAGCCCACAAATCCCATCACCAAACCCATGAAGCCCCCACTCAAATCCAAGGGGGTTTTCACCAAACCAAAAGTATGATGTGGTGCCCACGATGATTTATAGATRCCCAACACCTRGGGTCATGTGAGAATACCTACCCAAAGCTACAAAAATCCACAACTCTATGTCTATTATAAAATCTCTTCATTGTTGAACAATTCCATCTTGCTTMTCTCTTGCTAAATTGTKCCAACAAATTATGTCTATAGAAATGGAATTCCAAACTCTTGAATTTTACCACATACTTTGATCACTCAACTCAAAGGTAGTCTGAAAAGAAAATGATGGGGTCCCACTCAATGAATGTTGATGAAATGAACTCGAAACCCCCTATAATATCAAACACACATGGCATAATTTCTCCACAATTACTATGAACAAACTTGATTCCATTCTTAAATAGATAACCACCATATTCTACAATTTAATTGAAAACAAGCACAAATACACAACAACATATCAAATTCTAAAATGATTCAATACACAGAGGAAATATATACTTCTACTAGACATTGTCTATAATTGGTTTAAACATGAAGGAGATATTCATCCTTTCTTTGATATCTTTTATTAAATCATGGCCAAGATCTTGGCACTATTACAACATTTCATAGAGATTGTTACGATCTCTATACCTTAGCACAAATAACCACCACTACAACCACTCTTCAATTGGCTTCAATTCAAGATAAAAAGTCCTCTTACCAACTATAAGACCTAAGGCTTGGGCTTCTGCAATGATAATGGACATCACCTCTATATGCTACAACCACTACATACTTTAACATAATTTTACTCAGTGGTCAAAGGTGCCTTGATTATTCATAGGTAGACATTTTATACATAAATTTAAGAATGTGAATAGTCTAAACCATTACCATTGTCATTTAATCAATTTACATTCAACAATATAGTTTTATTTTCAACATGGCCAAAGGCCAAGCATCGTTGTTGTAACCACCCTAGGTTATCTCTTCAACTTTTATGGCATCAAATTGATATTTCCCATGACAATCTACCAAACTTATGTGGTCGTGATATCCTACAAAATTTAACATAATTTTACTTAGTGGTCAAAGGAACCTTGCTTAATCATGGGTAGACATTGTATACATAAATTTAGGAATGTGAATAGTCTAAACCATTACCACTATCATTTAATCAGTTTACATTCAACAATATATTTTTTTTTTCAACATGGACAAAGGCCAATCATCATTCATGTAACCACCCTAGGTTATCTCTTCAACTTATATGGCATCAAATTAATATTTCCCATGACAACATTCCAAACTTATGTGGTCATGATATCCCATGGTCTTCAAAACTTCCATACTCTATTACTCCTTCAATTTTGTCAAACCATAGTTGAATTGTATTCAACAATGGAACTTTAAATCATTCCCAAGCCTCTATAATGTAAATGAACATGAAAATTGGAAAGATGACAAATCACCACAAAATATTCCATAGAAATAACCATAAGATTTATTTATTTTCCAGTGATATCTCTTCTACAACCAAATAATTATGTATAAACATAAAATCCATGACAATACTATAAATGAAAACATATTTTCTAGAATAAATCATCAAAAAATATACATAAAGAAAATGAGATGTGTAGGATAGTTTTATGTGCCAAGGATGCTCCCACACCAGACTCCCATGGTTGGAAAAATGTGAGATTTTTTCTCACAAGGCCATCAACCATTGAGTATCTTTATCATTTATTTACTTTATTGTTTCTTCTTGGCCACACTTAGTACCACTCATCCCTCCTCCTTCTATGCTTTGAATTATTCTTCTTCCTATCTGAAAACCAAACCTCTAAAATTTTCCATAGTAGGTAATCTCTCACACATATGTTCCATATTTCCATCTTCTCCACTAGGTTTACCTTCCTCATAATCATCAACATATCTTCCATCTCTTGGTGAAACTCATCCACCTCTAGATGGCTTTGACATATTGACATGTGACTAATCAAAACAATTAGGCAAGCAATCACCTCATAGATTTCTGTGTATGCCATGGTTTCAAGTTGAAATAACGAATGGAGGTTTGCAAGTACTACAAATTATAAAACTCTGATCAAATGTAATGATACCATCTTTCAAACACTTACAAATCTAGTTGTGCATGCATTTATCAAACCTCTGTGTTTACAAAATTTGCCAACAAACACCTGATCTTGTAGGGAACTTTTGTTTTCCTTCCCGAGCTCTAAATTCAGATCTAAAACCACCATTGGAAATATTAGAATGTGTAGTTGTCAATTAAGTATTTGAGCGTGCGAAATGGACTTTCCACGGCTAAGAAAAATGATTTTTCCCAAGGCATTTTTTTTCTAGAAAACCTGCACTTTCGGTGGTTAACTAACCCCCCAAATTTAGCCTATTAACTACCGAAAGCTCTACTTTCAGTGGTTAATGAGCACTTTTCAGGCCCACCTAAACCACCGAAACCTAATATTCTCACTTTTTCTTGAGAAGACCAAATCCAATGCTTGTTCCAAGTTTATTTTTAGAAAGTAGACCATCTAACACACCTAAAGAAATTTAGAAACAAATTTTTGGACCTCATCCCATCACCTAAAATTTGACAAAATGACAGTGCTATTTTAGGAGATAACATCTGGCTCCTACTCAGGGATGGAATCCTCCCAGTGAGGTTCCAAGAACAAGTAGTTCCAGTTGCCTTATCTGTTGGGCTATGTAGTCATGTGGCCTGTGCAACTGTTCCTCTACAAACCTGCAGCCTGCCTGTAGCTTGTCTATAGTCTGTCTACTTATTCAACCAAAATCTGAAAACAATCTAAGTGCTCATATGAAGAGCTTATTCTTTTGTCTACTCCTACACTAACCGGGTCTGCATTCGGGTTAGGTAAAGGATGATTTCCATAACAACCATCCGAGCAATTTTAATACTGAAGAAATCTCATCTTTATCACTGATCAGTAAATGATGTTTGGAAAGTAACAACCATAATAAGAACTCTTTTTGGAAATCATTATTTCCTGAAAACATGGGCGAGCTGAAGAAATCTAGAACTTTCAAGCCCTCTAAAAAGTATAACTCCATGAATACTGCCACCGGGTCTTTGAAGCCAGGATCAGAAAAATGTTGATCTACGGAGAACTCTTACTCAGCCATGATTGTTTCTAAGCTAGGAGACTGCTCATCCTTTTTTTCCCTTGAAATGAGATCTTTTTTATCAATCATAATAATTTTCTCTTCTGAAAAGTGCTTAGAAGATGATGATACATCAATGTTTAAGTCATGTGAATAATAATCAACAGAAAATATATAATTGTTCATGAAATCATCACTTATCATAGGATCCACTTGGATTTGAAACTTCTTATAGACTTCAGGCTCATATTTGTTTTTAAGGCATTCTGCAAATATTGAAAAATCTGATTCACAATCTGAAATAAATTTACGTGCTTGTTGTTGTTCCAAAACTGCCTCATAGTCATAACCTTCCTGCTTAAAATCTGAACTATGTTTCCATTCTTGTTGTTGTCTTAGATCTGCTTCATACTCACTGTCTTTTTGCTGCAACTCTGGAGTATACTCACAGTCCTCTTGATGCTCATATTATGCATGCAGATCTTCAAAATATGCTTGCTCTCGAATCTTATTGCTAGCCCAGATGTTCTCCTCCACCTCTTGAGCATCTTCAAACAAGTTCCTTAATGATAAAGACTTGCTTTCTAGCAGGAGAAGGACAAGTTCATTATGTTGAGCCATAAGATAGTATACCATGGAAGCAATCTCAGTAGGCTGAATCTCCATTGGGATGTCATAATATGTCCTATAGAACCTTCTGTTGAAAATAGTCAAAGATTCTTCCTTCTCTCTCTTCAAAGTACAAAAATCATCAAGGTATTGATCAAGACATTTATTCTCACCCCAATGTTTTGAAAAAGCATAATAGAAATCAGTACATGAACCTATTGAACCAAGTTCCAAAAGTCTAAACCATAAAGCAGCCTCTATGGTTAGAGATTTAGAAAATAATCTCATAACAATATCTTCATGAACAATTTCCAGATTATCAATAAAATTTTCAAAAGCCTCCAAATGTTTTTCAGTTGAAACATGACTCTCTCTGGTAAAATGAGGAAGGTACTGAACAAAATATGGAGGATAAGGATGAAGATGAGTTGGAATCTTGAGAGGTTTAAACACCCTTTGTCTAATCTTAGACTGAAACTCCGTGGGCTGAAAACAAGGTTTAATGAGCTAATGACAAGGTTCAGGAGAAATAGGTGAAAGTAATGAAATTTGAGATGATTTAGATTCAAATTCATCTTTCCCAAGGTTACAAGGCTGATAAGTTTGAAGAGATATTTGTATGGAAAGATCATCTTTATGGATAGGCTGAGGGAAATAAATAGGATCAACATCAACAACATAAGGAGGTTGCAAGCTTTCCTCTTCTAAATATGAACTTATAAAAGATGGTTGATAATCTTTGGAGTACACAAAACAAAGGATAATTCTTTTAACATGTGAAGGGAAAAGTATAAAGGAGTTGATAAAGAATAACAACAGTTCGTACAGTAAACTGTTGAAATGGTACCTGGATTTTGAATTCAGCCTCTTCATCTTCTATCAGTTGGATCCTCCCAATTGAAGTCTTGAATGTGGAGTTGCCAGGCAAATGATTACAGTCGATTCTAATGTCTATCTCTTGTTTTCCATCAAGAAACAGATCTATGTCGTTCTCCCAGGGAAACTCTGCTTTCACTTTTGTATCCCCGACAACGACGCCAATTTGTTATCACTCCAGGAAACTCTCCTAGGCTGTAAGTCAAAGATGCCTGGTAACTTAATGTTTTTGGAAACTATTTTCTCAATAATAAGTGTGGGTTTGGATCAAGATGAATATCCTAATCTCTGGATTGTATCTTCAAGATAGTCTAACTATATTAATGCAACACAAGGCCTTCAAGAGCTATTTATCAGATAGGTTTGTATAACAGATGGATGAGAAAACCAATCGGTTAACCAAAACATACATAAACCAATATATGATGGGTCAACAAACTAGCCAAATATGCTTATGATTCTTTCTTAACAATCAAAAGTAATATGATAGTTACCATAGGACCATTAAACAGAGACAAAAGAACGAATTCCACTCATATGCATAGACAAATATGAAGGAGGGTCTGACAATAACAAATGAAAGAAGCTTGCAGGCTTGATATATTAAAGAAAATGTCTTTCATACAAAACAATAGAATGTAGAACTCAAAATCGAACCCTTTGGTGCTTCAAATGTCTTTGGCTTTATAGCCTTACAATATGAAATCTAGATCATTGAAAGATGGATCAGATTTGCTAAAAATAGTCAAACCAAACAAGTGTAGGATGAGATCCTATAAAAATGGATCTAGACTTCTAAAAATGGAAAGTAAAAAAAAATATCCTATCTTAGGTGTCAAACTCTATCTTGATAACCTTTATATCCTCCAAACTCTTTGATAGATGTAGAAAGCCTTCCTGGCTGATGAATCCTCATAGGAAATTCAAATTTGCCACCTTTGGAAAAAAGACAGTTTTTTTGCTCATCAACTAGGTCACCATTTTCACTTTTCCACCTTCTTAAACATTAAATACATTAATATAAAACCTTAAATCTGGTGTATTTAATTATTATGCATCTTTAGAAACCAACCTCGAAAGATTTGGTTGAGAAAAACTCAAATCTGTGCAAAAATATGAACTCGTTGCCATGTATAGGTTTCGGTAGTTAAGAGGGCATGTTAACTACTGAAAAGCCCTGCTTTCGGTAGTTAAGAGATGTGAAATTTGGGCCTGTTAACTATCGAATCCTGTAACTTTCTAAAAATGTTCAGTATTGCAAAACTGAACTACATGGCTTCTTCTTCTAACTGTAGATGTCCTCTGGACTGTTGCAAAATATCTTTGCTTTATCTAGATCTCTTGCCTTGAAGTTTTGCAAATTAGCTGAAATGCTGATTATGTCACCGAAAGTCCTTAATGTCATCTGACTGCTGGAAAGAGTCCACAACCCAAGTCTATATATATGCTCTTATTCTTTAGGGAAAAATAGAGTATAAGTAAGGTATGAGTGACCAAGCTCCTTTAAGTACTTTGTCTACATGTTGGCTGTATAATTAGCTGTAGCTAGTGTTCAGATAACTATCTTCATCAACCTGTGACATTCCAGAATTTTGAATAAGGATCATTGGAGGTCTTTCCATACTTTGTACTTTTCCTCTGTATTCTATATGAGGGATACATAACTCCTTCCTGTATAGTTACCTTGATAAATGATTTGCATCAAAGATACACATGTGCATCTTTCGATATTTGCAAACAGTTGAATACTTCCTCTATCTACTCGGCGCATATGGCTTTGACATATTGACATGTGACTAATCAAAACAATTAGGCAAACAATCACCTCATAGATTTTTGTGTATGCCATGGTTTCAAGTTGAAATAATGAATGGAGGTTTTCAAGTACTACAAAGTATAAAACTCTGATCAAATGTAATGATACCATCTTTCAAACACTTACAAATCCAGTTGTGCATGCATTTATCAAACCTCTGTGTTTACAAAATTTTCCAACCGACACCTGATCTTGAGGGGAATTTTTGACTCCCTTCCCGAGCTCTAAATTCATATATGAAAGCACCATTGGAAATAATAGAATGTGTAGTTGTCAATCGACTATTTGAGCATGCGAAATGGACTTTCCACAGCTGACAAAAATGATTTTTCCCAAGTCATTTTTTCTGGAAAACCTGCACTTTCAGTGGTTAACTAGCCCTCTGAATTTGCCTTGTTAACTACCGAAAGATCTTCTTTTGGTGGTTAATGAGTTCTTTTCAGGCCCGCCTAAACCACCAAAACCCGAGATTCTCACTTTTGCTTGAGAAGACCAAATCCAATGCTTGTTCCAAGTTTATTTTTAGAAAGTAGACCATCTAACAAAGCTAAAAAAATTTAGAAACAAATTTTTGGACCTCTTCTTATCACCTAAAATTTGACAAAATGACAGTGCTATTTTAGGAGATAACTTCTGGCTCCTACTCGAGGATGGAATCCTCCCAGTGAGGTTCCAAGAACAAGTAGTTTCAGTCACCCTATCTGTTGGGCTATGGAGTCATGTGGCCTATGCAATTGTTCCTCTGCAAACCTGCAGCCTGCCTGTAGCTTGTCTGTAGCCTGTCTACTTATTCAACCAAAATATGAAAACAATCTAAGTGCTCATATGAAGAGATTTTTATTCTGTCTACTCCTACACTAACCGGGTCTGCATTCGGGTTAGGTAAAGGATGATTTCCATAACAGCCATCTGAGCAATTTTAATACTGAAGAAATCTCATCTTTATCATTGATCAGTAAATGATGTCTGGAAAGTAACAACTGTAATTAGAACTCTTTTCGGAAATCATACTCGCCTAAAAACATGGGCGAGCTGAAGAAGTATGGAACTTTCAAGCCCTCTGAAAAGTATAACTCCATGAATACTGCCATCGGGTCTTTGAAGCCAAGATCTGAAAAATGTTGATCTATGGAGAACTCTTGCTCAGCCATGATTGTTTCTAAGCTAGTAGACTGCTCATCCTTTTTTTCCCTTGAAATGAGATCTTTTTTATCAATCACAATAATTTTCTCTTCGAAAAACTGCTTAGAAGATGATGATACATCAATGTTTAAGTCATGTGAATAATAATCAACAGAAAATATATAATTGTTCATGGAATCATCAATTATCATAGGATCCACTTGGATTTCAAACTACTTATAGACTTCAGGCTCATATTTTTTTTTAAGGGATTATGCAAATATTGAAAAATCTTATTCACAATCTGAAATAAATTTACCTTCTTGTTGTTGTTCCAAAACTACCTCATAGTCATAACCTTCCTGCTTAAAATCTGAACTATGTTTCCATTCTTGCTGCTGTCTTAGATTTGCTTCATACTCACTGTCTTTTTGCTACAACTCTAGAGTATACTCATAGTCTTCCTGATGCTCATCCTGTGCATGCATATCTTCAAAATATGCTTGCTCTTGAATCTTATTTCTAGCCCAGATGTTCTCCTCCACCTCTTGAGCATCTTCAAACAAGTTCCTTAATGATGAAGAATTCCTTTCTCAGGAGAAGGACAAGTTCATTATGCTGAGCCATAAGATAGTATACCATGGCAGCAATCTCAGTTGGCTGAATCTCCAATGGGATGTCATAATATGTCCTATAGAACCTTCTATTGAAAACAGTCAAAGATTCTTCCTTCTCTCTCTTCAAAGTACAAAAATCGTCAAGGTATTGATCAAGACATTTATTCTCACCCTAATGTTTTGAAAAAACATAATAGAAATCAGTCCATGAACCTA
>ML838269.1:24254-43666 GCA_009831015.1 Picea engelmannii | reverse complement strand
CCGAGTGATTCATTTTATTTAGCCGCATTCGGCCTTTGTACTCCGCAGAGATATCATAATATAAACTTTGCAGTCCTTTGTCGCATTTGTTATTTGTATGATCATTTATATGTTGTAAACGATTAATCCTACACACACATTAGTAACATTTCCTAGACTAGCCAAGTCAGGAACATTACAGATAGTCTGTGTGGCTATGATGATGCTACCAGTTGAATGGTATGTTTGTGCTCAAGACCAGTGTTTTCAATACCTCCCTAGCTAGGAGGGAGTGTTGATATTATGGTAGTTGCGGGAGGTATTAACCTCCACATGTAACCCTGACAAGAATAGAATATTCCGGAAAGCAAGAAGAAACCCTAAAGCTTTGGACATAACCCTAGAAGACAAGTCGGCTAAAGAAAATAATTAATATTGAGTCTTTAGCCTCCAGAAAGGGAAGTTGGTCCAGACAACTAAGAAAGAGCAGTGTAAATACAGGATACCAGAGCTCATTTGTACACACACAACTCTCAACTGCAGAAATTTAGTGTGCAGTGCGGAAGTTTAGTAAGTGCGCAAGTCTGGAGAGTAGTTGCAGCTGTAGCTACTGCAACTTGTATTTTTGATTTTAGGCTTGGACTTTCTCTTGGTTATGGTTTGGACTTTCTGCTTTGTGTGCTAGCTCTGGAGAGAGGTACGCTACATTGATTGGCTATTGGTTCTAGGGTTTCTTCCGGAATTATTCTGTCTGTCAAGGTTAAGGTGCTCGGGGGTGGCTTCGGCCTATGGCTGGGTGACAATATTGCTATATTGTCTATGGTGAACCTATTTTTCTAACATGCCTGTCCCTGATTGTTGAACATGGACCATTCACCTAACTAGGCCATTCCTCTGGCACTAATCACAATGCAACCTGGAGAGAATGAGTCTGCCCTAGAGTATGACTGTCTAAACCATTTCCTATGGAAATGACTGTCCCGCACCAACCTCCAAAACAGACCATTCTTCGAAACTGCTCACAACTATGAACTTCGAAAGAATGACTGCCTGACGAGGTGGACCATTCTACTTGACCACTACTCAGAGTGACTGCCAAGAAGAATGACTGTCCTAGACTATTCCCCCACATTGGCCACAAGGGGAATCGCTGTCTATGGTACATCAACAATCTATTGGACCATTTTCATTACGAAAATGACTATCCGATCCGGACCATTTTCCAAACTGGAAAATGCCTGTTCGTCAGAAATCTCGAACCACTTTCCGAACTGGAAAGGAACTGCCCATCCTGGACCATTTTTCGAACTAGAAAATGACTGTCCATAAATCAATAACATATCAGTGCTCCCTCCGAACCTGGGAGTAATCACTTCCTTTTCCAATAAGGAAGTCGTCTCTATGACCCCCAGCTTGTCTCTTAATTACGCAAACTTTTTATCTTGGACAGAGGCCTTAAAATATTTGCTATATGCTCATCTGTGGAGATATACTGGAGAACTACTTTTCTCTTTTGGACTTTATCACGAAGAATATAATGCTTGATCTCAATGTACTTCGGCCTGTCATGGAGCACCAATTTCTCTAAAAGCTTCACATGGCTCTGATTATTACAATATATCATGGTCGAATTTAGCACCTGATCAGACAGTCCAGAAACCAACTTATGAAGCCACATTGCTTCTGTACAAGCATCACAAGCTGCAATATACTCTGCTTCTGTAATGTTGAGTGCAACAAACTTTTGTTTCCTGCTAGCCCATGACATCGTGGCAAAGCTCAAACTGAAACATATCCAAGTAACACTTCTTCTGTCAGTGGAAGTTCTCGCTACGCTTCTGCTGTATATGAGATACTTTGCATCAAGTTGCTTGAATCCATACAAGATCTTCTTCCATTTGCATATATGGGTCTCTTTATGGTATACCTCAAAACCTTGAGATTGCTCTACATAAGCTTCTTTCTCAATTTGCTTTATTGGGAAGAACAATCTTTTACATGTAAATTTCAATCCATGGATACTGGAAGAGGTATATCTGGTTCACTGGATCAAGCTGTCGTCATAGTCTTCTCCTTCCTTCTGAAAGAACCTCTAGTTATGAATCTCGCAATGCTTTCCATTCATAGTTATTTTTCACATTTTCTTACTTACATTGTTCTTCATCACAACTTCCATTTCTTCTGCTTGATTGCTTCTAGTGGGTTCAAACCAAGCTGGTAGTCTTATGATTCTCGATATAATAACTGGTTGTTTTGGCTTTTCTTTCTTTCTTGGAATCTTCATGTTCTTCCTCATGTTCCTCCTTAGCTTTTGGGTCATGGAGTCTTCTATATATTCCATGCCCTTTCTTCCTGAAGATTCCAACTTCTTCCTTTCATCATAGGAACATGGATGTAGATGGACAACCAAGGATACTTAAGGCTTCTTTTCGAAAACAACTTCTTCTAGAGTCAAACTGAACACGTGCTGCTTATCATGGCCGCTACTTTCAATGGGGAACATGGATAGATACTTTATAATCTTCTCGGATTCTTCAATGGATCATATCATTTAGGATTAGCTCCCTCCTAATCTCGGCTTCATGCACGAATACATTCTCTTCTTTCAGAATTCTGTAATCAACTCCCTCCATCTAAGAGAGTCTATGCTTTCATCTGCATCCTTATTGCTTTCTACAAAGTGTCACAAGTCTTATTCTAATTTCCTCTTGATTACTGACTTCTTTCTGATTTGACTCCTTCTGGGTCTCTTCAAGTTTGATTATGATTTAGGCCTATCTGGCAGTTTTTACTTATATAATAGATTCCTCAGGAATTTGTCAACGTACTTCATCTTCTTGTAGTCATCGTAATAACAATCCTTATCTTGTTATTCTTCCATAAGTATTGTTTCACTGACCATCTTTTCTTCTAAGAAATAGATATGCATGATATGTACATGAATTATGTAAACATGGTATGTACAAGAACTATGTTATAGAAGAATATTGTTACCTTGACTAGAAGAAGTCTGTTTTATCCTGCTTGGCTTACTTTGAGGGTTCCCTTTCTTCAGCAACTGTTGCTTCATCTGTTTCCTTCCTTTTCTTTAACTCAGGACAGTGGTTCCTGTAGTGACCATATTTTCGACAATTGAAGCATTGTATTTGTGACATATCCTTCTCTTGATTTGGTTTCTTCCTTAAACCAAACTTCCTCTTATTCCTGAAATTCTTGAATTTTGCTGTGAAGGCTTGATCATCATATTTCTTTTGGGATTTCTCTTTTTCATTAATCCTTGATTCTTCTTGTGCAAAACAAGTTCAAAGTTCTTCAAATGTGGGATACTCCTTTCTTGTGGTCATGCTTGCGGCAAATGCATCCCATGTCTTGGGAAGGCCATTGAGTACTATATTTACTAGTTCCTTTTCTTAAATTATTTCTTCAATAGCTTGTAGTTGATCTCTTAATTGAGAGATTCTTACAAAGTATGATGTTATGCTGTCATCATCATTCATTTTCATGTCACGAAGCTCATTCTTCAAACTCATTACTTGTCCAATGTTTCTGACTGAGAAGAGGTTAGTTAGGGCATCGTACATCTTCTTAGATGAGTCAAGATGAGAGATGTAGGGTATCAAGTGGTCTTTTACAGAGTCCAGTATGATATTCATAGCGTTGATGTCATTGTCCTTGAACTTCTCCATAATTGCAACGTTCTGAGGTTCCTTCTCTTTTCCTGCTTCAAATTGTGGTTCCATGATCTTGCCTTTCACGATATCCAACACTTTATTCTTGGCAAGTATGAGGTCAATCCTTGTCTTCCATGCTATGAAGTTAGAAGCCCCTTCTAACTTGTTCTCTGACTTCATAGAGTAGGTCATGATTGCTTTGACTTGGTCAACCTTTGACTTTGACCAAAATCTCAAACTTGACGTCTTGGCTTGCTGAGAGTACCAAGAGGTGCGCTAAGCTAGGGCGCACTAGGCTATCTAGGAATTAGGTCAAGCTCTTCACTTAAGGTGCCTTAACAAGAGGGTTAGGGTTTCGTCGCTGCAACAAAACTTTGACTGCAACTGCAACTGCAACTGTAATTGCAACTGTAACTGAGAAAATCCTCTCAATCTATCTTCCAGCGGTTAGACTGTTCGAAGATAGTGTGGGCCCATAACCTATTAGAAAAATAGGTGTGCTCGTTTCACCATAGACAATATAGCAATATTGTCACCCAACCATAGGCACAAAGGCCACCCCCGAGCACCTTAACCTTGACAGATAGAATAATTCTGGAAGCAATCCAATAGCCAACCTAGGTAGCGCACCTTTCTCCAAGGCTAGCACACCAAGCAAGAATAAGCAAAGACCAAGTAGAAAGTCCAAACCATAGCCAAGAGAAAGTCCAAGCCAAAACCGAAATGCTAATTGTAGCAGCTGCAGTTCCTCTCCAAACTTGCGCACCACTGGTCTTATGCAGTTTTGAGAGTGTGTGTAACAAATGATCTCTAGCGCCCTCTATTTATACTAGTCTATCTCACTTGACTGGGCCGACTTCTCTTTCTGGAGGCTAATAACTAAATATTAAATATTCTCTTGAGCTGACTTGTCTCCTAGGGTTATTATCCAATGTTTTAGGGTTTCTCTTGCTTCCTAGAATATTCTTGTCTTGTTAGAGGTTACACATGGAGGTTAATACCTCCCGCAGCTACCATAATATCAACATGGTATTAGAGTAGAAGAGTCACACTCTCATCATCTTCATCAAGTGGTTTCAAAGTAGTTGTTCAGATTGTTGAAGTCACTAGTAAAGTTAAATCAATATAACTTTGTTCACATTTTAGTGAGTTGTAGTAGTTCTTCGAATTGTGGTAGCAACATCCACATTGTGTTGAATGCCCATTCAGACAAGGTTAGGTTATTAGAAGCATGGGGTTTTCCCCCTTGGACCTTTATTTGGTTCAACATGGTTGCCAATGACAACACTAACCAACACTAGTGTCAATGCTACAACAGAGCCCTTAGTGTCTATCAAGTCCATGGTTGATGAAGCTTTGCAATGTTAGAGAGATGAGATATATGAATAGTCAATGGAATTCATGATATGTTTTCACACATCCTTCACCTCCATCGACGTCTAGTAGTGGCTTATGTCATTCACACTTCAAAGTCCAAGTCAACCTAGATATTCCACAATTTTGAGGGTAAGATCAACACAAAAGCTTGGTGAACTTGTTTTATAATATCAAAGCCCATTTTGTAGTTAATTGGTTCACATATGTGAAGAAAATTGCCTTTGCTACTCCAAATATTGCACCTATAGCATTATGCTAGTGGGGGAATTGTATAGCAAGCACTGTGATAACAAAGATCATCCCATTGATACTTGGAGTAGGTTTGTTGAGACCTCATGCAAAGCATTTTAACCTTTGAATCATTATAAAGATCGATATATGAAGTGGCAACGACTTCACCAATCCAAAGATCAACTTGTGCTTGAATACATTGACAAGTTTCCATAATCTCATGCCACGTTGGAGCTTCCACAACTCAAAGCGTAATAAGAACCTTGAGTACATGAATGTTCTTGCCTCCTATATGTAGACAAACCTGTAATTATTGAATACCGATTCCCTGGGTGATGTGTATCGTTTTGCCAACAAGATCGAGAGAAAATTCAAGGCAAAATAGCATGCCAAGGATCAACTTATATCTTAATGCAAGAAAGATTCCAAGACCAAAGGTTCTAGTAAATATTCAACTCGCGTTTTCAGCGCTAAACTAAGTGACCTTGTAAGATAATGTTTAGCAAGCCCGATGTAAGGGTCAATGTTTTGACTAGAAGTAGAAGAAGCAAACTTGGAAGTGGCGCAACTTGCCCAAATCAGCCACTCACCCAAATGAGGAGTGTTGTGGAGGGAAGACCCTTTTGGCATAGACATAGTCTACATCCATGACGATGCAAGATAAAGGTAAAAGTAGATAGTTGAATCTAAGTGTAAAGTGTCCTATTTCACTATCCCAGTTGCATGAGCCAATCCAACTGATCCCAAGGAGGAAAAGAGCAACTTTTCCATTTGCAGATGTGGGTCAATAGACAACCATTGCAATTCATAGTGGATAATGGCAGTAAGAAGAACTTGATTAGGTTGGCTTAACAGCTCTACATCACTCTCAACCTTGTACTATTGGCTATTTGACCCAGGGCAAAGAAATCTGCATCACTAAGCAGTGCAGATTTCAGTACTAGATCAAGCCATTTTGAGATAAAGTTCTATATGACATAGCATCATTGGTATTCTATGATGAACTTCTAGGGAAGCAATTCATGTGGGAGGGGAGAAAAACTGTGTTTATGAGTTGCCCTTGCAGAGTGTGATCTTGGATATAGGAGAACAATGTTGTTGAGTGCTTGAGGTCATTGCAAGGTGGGGCCTCTTTGTTACCAACCCTACACCACTCAAACAAGTTGGCGACAACATGGTTGAGTTGGACATATCACCTTACTTGGGTTTGCTTCTAGTGTTCAATGTCGATCTTCTACACCCATATAAGGCACCTTTGCTGGAAGAATCTACTATGAAACTTGTGTAACCTATAGACATTGAGAAATTCAATGCACTGATAGAGAGGGATAAGATCTCGGAACTAGTGACAGGCTCCTGAATTGGCCCATCTTGTTCATCATGTACAGCCATTTACCTTTCCAAGATCTTGAATTTTTCCCATTATTGAGCTTGATAATTACTGAACTGACCAATTTTGTAGGCATTGATAGTTTGTTGATTAATTACGTACAATGGTTAATTTTGGTGGTATTTTATGAGTTGTTATATGAATATGCTTGAGTTTTGCTGATGAGTAGGGGATAATGATGTGTTTATTGATGAGTTGTTGATTTCCATAGCCTTGATCACTACTGCGGTAGAAAGGTTGTTTTGATTGTTTTCCTCAGCCTTCAGTGCCCACCACTAACACCTGCCCTAGTTACATCAAAGAGAAAGGTCAAGTGGGCAACAACATCCTTCCATTCCGTAGCCCAAAAGTGCTCATTAGTTTAAAACGGGAGACAACACTGCAACTAGCAGAAAATCAGGGCACCCAGGGTTGACTTACCCCTGCAGCTCCAACAAGGAAACAAGAGGGCCTATGGAGGCGCACATTCGACAGTTCTCTAGCTCGAGAAAATAGGGAATGGTCACTCACTCCACAGCAACCCATCAAAGCAGTCAACCGAGAGGAAGAGTAGCTCTGCAAACTCTCCAGTAGATCATCTGTTCCACCGCCAAAGGAGGATTGTGTTCCCTAGAATCTTGTCCTCAACAAACTACCATAACTAATGATGAGGAAGTTAGCAATTCTAGGGGTAAGATTGATAGTACAGAGCTTGGAGTTCCTCAACAGTTCTGAGGAATCCAAGGCCTCTTTAATATAAGATTATAAATATGTTCATCAGTGGCTCAATTTAGGGTAGACAGTGGTAAATTTTGAAGCTGCATACAGCAAGGGTTAGAGAGCTGCAGATTTGAGTTTGTAATTTTGAAGTTGGCCGATGAAATAAAAGACTGTTATTCTTCTGAGATAATCAAAGCTCTTTAAGAAGGGATTTACCAGTCCTCTTCAAGTAGGGGTCGCTTGAAGAGGTTGCCGGTGAATGCTTTTGTATGTCTTTGCATTTGCATTTGTGTTTCATTGTTGTTTTCTTCAGTTTTGTAGTTAGAATGTTTATGTTATTGTGATTATCTTTTTGCCAGCATACCATGAACCTGTGGTTGGCAAGAGAAACTATTATTTGTTCAGCGTGCTATAGATTAGGTTTATTTTCAAAGTATTGAATTTACTCTTCAGTAGTTAGTTTCTTTTCTGTAGTATTGAGTTCTGAAATTTATTTTACTTTCAGCAGTATGGTTTTAGTTTCCAGGAGTTATAGGGTTTTGTAGCACCAACCAATGAGCGAAAGACATTTTATGCCTGGATGACTTCTGCTGCTGAACACTAGAACCCCTATCATAGGAAAAGATGCATATAAAACACTGTAGTTTCCATTCTTTAAAAGAAAGTATTAGAGAGTCAATTCCATAGCTCTTTTATCCTTGAAGGTTGCATAAATTTTGCACAACACTTCACAAGTCTCTGATTTCCTTGGTTGATAATTTAAGTGTGTTTCTTTTGGGATTCAGAAGCCTTTATTGCTGCTGCAATTCTTCAGCTAACCACTACGTACTAAGCATACACGCCACAGTGCAATTCCATTGTTCAGAGTTGTCAAGGTAGGACAATACCCCACGCAATCCAAATGGTTCACCTTGGAGCAACTTCAATCAAAGTTTTGTCATGTACAAGCTGAAGCTAACCATCCACAATGGGGATCATGGATAACCGAGGGGGACAACTGATTGAGCACTAGCTAGCACAGAAGCTTCAATGTTAAGCATTTGTACCAAGACATCGTGCCCACTGCCAAGGCCAAGAAGTGTCCAAGCAATGCTAGAGTCAACAGCATGTGACTTGCACAAGCAAGCACACACAGAACACGTGACTAGCACATGGCGACAATCTTCAAACATGATCTGCCACTCACAATCCAATGTGGCACAATTCTGTCCAAGTTCAACACCAAGCTTGCAAGAAACCTTCTAGATCCTTCTATAAGATCTTTCCTGTCCATTTGGTTCTTTTCACAATTATGTCCATGAGCAGATTCTTGTCTACTTGTTTGCACTTCTAGATTCTTCTAGGATTATGCTTTCGGAGTAGCCTAGGTTACTTCTATAGTGTAACATCAAAGATTGTACTACCTAGTCCCATTGACCTGTCTTTTCATTTGTTGGACACTAATAAAATCTTCTTATCTTATAAATAGGGACTAGATTCTCTGCACATGATTTTATCTTATAAATAGGGACTAGATTCTATTCACTATCTACGTTCTTTTCACATCTCTTCTTAGAGATTCTATGTACACTTTGACTATAAATGAAATCTCTTGTTTCCAGGCATGTTTTCCGATGATCCATTCTATGTTTTCTTATTTCAGTGAACGTGGATTTGTTTCTTAGTCAGCTAGCACAACTAGCATGAACAAGCTTCCCTGATAACGTTAGATTATCTCTAATCTTTGGTTCTCCCCTGAATTTACTCATGGGATCCTGATCAGGCTCATTATTGATCAGTGATTTGGTTTCAAAAAAGTGCTTTAATTTGCAACAAACAAATGCTGTAAAAACTCATTGATCGCTAGGGATATTGATGGTGCAAAAGAGTTGGGCTAGCGTTAGGTGAATAATTCTGCATGTGTCTTCACAAACTAGGTGCATCTAACAGGTTCAATCATTAATAAGTGCTTTGGACATACCTGGGATAGATGGGCAATTAACCACTCCACCTTTTCTTACTAATACCAGAGGACTATATCAAGGAACCATTATCTTCTAACTGCATCTCCATGGTAAAAATTGTTGAATGCTGTTTGAGCTCTAATACCAGTTGATCTGAGTATCCAAGCATAGGCTCAGGGGGCAACAAAGGAATTCTGAAGAACTTGAAGGTTATAGTAAGTAGAATGAATGTTGGCATTAGTGCATTTAGAAGATTGAAGCATGATGATGATCAACACAGGAACTCACAACATACAAGTTTAGAGTGAAGCGTAGCATTCACTAACATGAGAAAACACTCAAATAAACAACACAAGCAAAGTTGTCTTGGAGATTCTTAATCCTCATTTCAATGTCGAATAGTATACAATTGCATATGCGAAGATTCAGAGGGGATTGCTAAGTATGAGGGGCTCAAAATTATAACAACAAAACAAGAGGAGGGCTGCTTTGTATGCCAGACCTGAGACTGTAAAGTGGAGATGATTGATGCTCTATGTGGAGTACCATAAGGGCTATGAAGGCAATCTTTGTAGCATTTAGTGCTCAAAGATACAAGAGGGAGAAAGGCTGTGTACAAACGACTCATACCAAGAGGAAGAACACCAAAAAGTAGAGAAGTGCCTAGCGCAAAAGTAGAAACACTGCACAGATATAATGCATAAGAACACAATTTATAGGTAGGAAGGTCCTATCCAACTATTGGAACTTTTGGCCCTTCAGTTGCATAGGGGTTGGAAGAGGAAATGGTTCATCTTCAATGTTGGTTGCATGATGGCTGTTGCAATGGTTCATCTTCCATTATGTTGCAATGGATCATCTTCATCTTTTGTGTTGGTGTTCTTTGTTGGCTGTTGGTTTTATGACTGGACTTCTTGGCAAAATCCTGTGATGTAGTGTTGAGGTTAACTCTATGGTGCTGCTGCAGCCTTCTAGGATTTGTGGTTGCAAACTTCTTCAAGACCCACAAGAGGAGTTGCAGTCTCACTTGTGCTGTGGCTGTAGCTGTGGCTTTCGTAAAGCCTGCAATAATTCTACGGCAGTCTTTGTCAGGAAATAGAATGTTGGGATTCTGTTTCTATGGATACTGCAAATGGAACCTGAGGTCTTCAGCCAAATACTGCAGATTGGACTTGTAGATTTTATATATTTGGGTTGCAGCTAGGGGTCTTCAAAGATACCTGCAACTTGAGCTTGCAGTCTTGAGAAATACTGCAAATGAAGAATGTGAACTTGAAGTTCACTGTGATCAAGCGTTTGGCTTCACAAGGCATGGATCCAATTCTAAACTATGCATAAATTTAAAACAAAATAAACTAAGGCTTGCAGAAGCCTATTGATGTTGAGCTGTTAATACCAGCTAAAGGTTTGAGGAAGCCTGTTAATGTTGGCTAGAGGCTTGAGGAGGCCTACTTATGTTGTGGCCTAAGGCTTAAGGAATCCTGTTGAATATCATTGGCTGATGGGTTGAGGAAGCCTGTCAATATCTGCCATCCAAGGGCTGGCTGGGATTGGTTCTGGGCTAGGGTCAGCTTAAGGACTGACTGGACTTAAAAATCAATTCAGTGTATTGTATATTGTTTGTGTTATTTTGACAGCGGGTTTTAACTCTTGCTTTGCAAGATCCTTTCATGCCCTTCCACTACATCTAACATGTCTGAAGCATCTAAGATGACTATTTTCCAGATTAGTTAGTTTTGTCTGCGTATGCAATCAGACCAGAGCCATGGACTCCTCTAATCTTATTCAGACATCTTACTTTTGGTCCTCTCCATTTATCCTGTCAATTTCATGAATTTCAGATGTGTGGGGAATGGTGGCTAAAATTTATCTGCAAAATTTTTAGATTAGACAGGATTCAGATCCTAACTTTTGCTTTGCTTGGTCTTAGGCTCTTAGCTTCATATTATTTTCTGAAAAGGGCTGTAAATAGTTCTAAAGCATTAAAAAATTTCCTGGTTGTATGAGCAGATACAGATGCTGAAGGGGGGCAGAAGCTCAGTTTAATAAAACTTGCCAGTCTTATTGAGATAACTGCCAAGGGAGGTGCTGAGAAGTTGGATCTTCAAGGAAGATTGATGGATCAGGTCCAGTGGCTTCCCGACTCAATTGGAAAGCTTAATAATCTAACTGAAATCATTTTGTCTGAAAACAGAATTGTGACCCTTCCTAGCTCAATTGAAGGGTTTTCCAAGTTAAAGAAACTGGACATTCATGCAAATCAGCTGGTGAATCTTCCAGATTCCATTGGTGAGTTGTCCAGTCTAACTGATCTAGACTTGCATGGAAATCGCTTACAGACTCTGCCTGATTCAGTTGGAAAGCTTTCCCTGCTTGTATCCTTGGACTTGAGTTCGAATCAACTTTCGTCGCTGCCTGAGTCTATTGGACAGCTTAGCAATTTGAAAAGACTGAGTATTGAGACAAATGAAATTGAAGAGTTACCATATACAATTGGTCAGTGTGCTTCTCTCACTGAACTTCGAGCAGATTACAATCATCTCAAAGCCCTGCCTGAAGCTGTTGGCAGGCTTGAATCATTACAAGTCCTAACATTGCACTATAACAGAATAAAGAGCCTTCCATCAACTATGGGTTCCTTAACCAATTTGATAGAACTTGATGTAAGCTTCAATGAACTGGAATTTATACCAGAGAGTTTGGGCCTTGCCACCAGTATTGTCAAGCTGAATGTTGGCAGCAATTTTGCTGACTTACAGAAGCTCCCACGATCTATTGGAAATCTTGGGATGCTTGAGGAGTTAGATATCAGTAATGATCAAATAAACATCCTCCCTGACTCTTTTTATATGCTTACAAACCTTCAAATTCTTAAAGCTGAAGAGACACCATTGGAAATACCACCAAGGCATATAGTTGAAAGAGGAGCTAAGGTGATGTATAATACTGGCAAACATGCATGTTTAATTGAAATATTTTTGAAATGCCTCATCTACACATACTACAGAATACTGATACCATTTTAATTTCACAGGCTGTTGTGCAGTTTATGATTGATTATGTTGCAAAAAGGGACGCAACAGTAAAAGAGACTAAGCCAAAGGGGAGGTGGTCATTATTCTGCTCATGTTTGAGGAAACGCAAGTGGGCTGAAAGCAATGCACAATATGTTAGAGCTGGATCTTAAACACTATACCTTGAACATCAGGTCAGAGCATATTTTTATGAAAGTTTATGTGGAGCACCTTTGCGTCAGAAATTTTGATACCATAATAGAATTTTATTTCATCTCCATGCTTTATGGGCTTGATATAAAACTAAAATAGTCATTGCAACGTCTTTTTTGACATCAAATGCTGCTCCACTGAGAACCGTGAAGGAACCTGCCATTCAAGTATTTTGTTTTCCCTAAATAGGCCAGACAAGCATAAAAGAATTGTTACATTCAAACAAAGTTTGTTTTTGATACAAGAGCTTTTACAGCCTCTGCGTTACATCCAAAATGGTGATAGTGAACATAGTTTCTTTATTTATACCCCACTGCATTACATCTCAACACTTATCTCAAGCTCAACCATGGGCAAAAGAGGACAGAAGTAAATGTACCGTAAGTGTATCTTCTTCCATTAGTAGACAACATGGTTATTTTTGGTCTTTCATGCATTCTATATTTGAAACATGGCTATTGATATGTCCTTTGTAATAATGATATCATTGATTGTATATTTGAAACATGGCTATTGATATGTCCTTCGTAATAATGATATCAGTCATTTCTCCCAATCATCAGCTTTCATGTTGTTCATGATATTTTCTCTCCAATTTCCATACAAGTTTCAAGGATGTGGATCTTGATCTGTGTTCAACTTGGCATTATGATTTGGTCAAATTCCTCCCATTGTAGCTGAGAAGTGAGACCTGGCTCGGGGAGTTGCAATGCATGCCTATGCCTTTTACTGTTTTGATAGACTAATATATGGAGATGTAAAGAGGTTGCTTCAAAGAAGTAGAGTTTCCTTGGGATGCAAGTCAACATTTAATATGGGCCAGCATTTAGATATGATTTGGAAAAGAAACAACCTTTAGTATATAGATCATGAAAGTACCCTTCAAGGCTGAGATCACTATACATAAAGATGGTTGATATTTTCATCTCTACTTAAACAGAAAACGGGTGCTTCCACATTATTCGAGTAAAAATAATGCAGCATTGCATGCTCAAATGTTAAATGTTCATTTTGATTATTCTGTTGAATTATGAATTCATTTGTACTAGTTTAATCCCAGTGGACTTTGTGAAGAGAGGAATGGAAGAATTGTGAAAGCAGAGCTTCTAACCTCCATATTGTGTGAAAACGTATCTCATTACTTTTCAGTGTTATTATCAGTATTTACTATCTAATACAAAATGGAGGATACGTCTGTCTTTAAATGAACATTTGCAGGATGTGTGTCTGTTATTTTGCTTAAAGCATTTGCAATGTTCAGCATGTGTAACCATGCCATCATTAATTTAAATTTCAGCTAATGCTTTGGCTGGAATAAAAAATAATATATTATTAAGCACCAATCTCTAGAGGAAAGAATTATCATTTGAATGCAGGTTGTCATACCTTGATTTTCGCCACTATTATATTGCTCCTTTTGAGTTAGGCTATTTCCTTGTCATTCTCCAAATTGAATGGGGTTCAATAAAATATTAGAAGAGCTGTCAGTGATTTCGTATCAAGTTTTTAAAACCTAATATTCTTACTGCCAAATCTTGAAGTGTCTGCTCAAATTATCCCTCAAACTACATATGTTGCCAGAATTTGTTGGAATCAATTTTTGAGCATTTACCAGGGTCAAAATTCTAAGAGATTATGAGTTAAAGAGATCGGTGTTTTGATATATGGACTTTTCCAATGACATGCTTTTCAACAAGGTTTCTATTAGAAAGACTAATCATAATATATGTATGCATTGCATGGGAATCAAAAAGTGCCACAAAGAATATTGCCCCAACGAAATGAGGTAACAGAGTTTGTAATTGGGGAAGCAAAACTTTCTAAACATAATCGGTTTGGTATATCATATTTTCCTTATTATAAACTTTACCATGATTTTCTTTCATGAAGTCCTTTATTTTTATAATCACATGAAATGTTCACCATCACTGACTTTATGTTTGAACTTAACAAATTCATATATATTGGAAAAGCAACTATGAAACAAGTGTGTTATGTTACTGTTTGAAACTGCAGCAATATGTGTGCCCCTCAAACAGATACATGTTTGCCATGGTTCAAGTGAGCAACCAGGTTTTTTATTGCAGTACATGTATTATATGTTGACCTATATGTTGTACATGATGTTAACAAAAGTGCTTCCTAATGGAGAACTGATATTATCTCGGATATGAAAATGTTTGCCAAAGATTTAAAAGCAGAAGCCATTCTACTCTGATTCTAAAAAATCTGTAAATAAGACCATTGTGCATATACCAAATTTTTGCTGCCATGTTTGTACAAAAGCCTGATAAGCAAGCATTCATAGTCTATTCACGATATTGGTCTACAGAGATGTTAGGTGACGTTTTTGTAAGTAACTGTACTTGATCTGAATCTTATCATGATCTTTCAAAGGGAATTAAATTATCTTAGAACATTTTATTCTTTGTTTGAATGTTCTGGTTTATTTTGTAATGCCCCTGAGCATTAAGTCAATAAATCAAAACTCAATCATCTTAATATTACAAGAGACTGTATTATTATTATTATTTTACAGAACCGAGAGAAGAGTTCTCAATACATCCACAATCAAACCCCATAATCAAAACAAGACTATGTACACCCTCTTCGAACGATGGTCTACACGTTGCTACTTGTAGGTATCATATACACTAGTATCTATAGCAAACTCTCTTGAGACACTCATTCCCCATGATGTGCACTTAAAGGTTATATATTCTATTATATCAAAGTAATATCTTGCATCTTGCTTAACCAGCATTTATTAATACTTCAGAGTTAAATCCAGATATAATAGAGGAGATTAGTGATAAGGCAGCGACATAAGCATTCTACAATACATCCTTACTAAGATTTAATTCATACAACATGAATTAACTTGATTTCAATCCATTTGATTCCAGAAGCATTGTTACAAAATCATTTTCTAGATTTTAATAATGTATCACTTGCTTTTGTAGAGTTCGCCTTCAGCAAGAACTATTAAATCCACTGAACATTACAAGTCATGAGTATGGATGGTTCAGCCTTATGAACACGGAAAGTCTTCACAAAGATAGATTTGAAGAGATCTCAACAATGGCTCTATATTAGGTTAATAAACCATAATCAATAGTCATATCATTTAGTATAAAGAATTATCCATATACAGTGAGAATAATTATATGCAAGTCCATATAAACTGTTTATAGAGCCTCTCTTCCCTGAACCTACAAACTGGTTTATACATATAAAGAAACTCTTAGCACACAAGCTTTTCAACGGTTTCTTTGGTAAAGAATTTATGTCAAACATAATACATGTAACCACAAACTACAATTGAATTAAGTGATGCCTTTCAATAAAGCATATACTCCAAGGAATGCTCACAATAAAATGACAACCAAAACAAGGGATGGGTATCTGCTGTTGTTATCATTATCATCCCCCAGTTTATAACCAACAGTGTGTTTTCTAGGAAAACAACTTCAACTCTTCTTTACAAGGACTCGCACATCAACTAAAAGCATATGATAAAGTCTAGCCTTAAACATACATCGATCTCTCCTGGGGAAAAATCTAGAAACACAACTTTTAAGTTTCATACGCTTGAATTATCAAAACATCTACAGGAGTTTCTTGCAGGCTTTTTCCTTGATGGTGGTAGTTGTCCATGATGTCCTTTAGCCTTGCCTGTGGGTGCTTGCGACCTTCTTTATCTTTATTCGTGGGGGCTTGTGTCTATGTCCATTACAGAGCATGATTGTAACCAGGCCCACAAGATTCTAAAAATAATACCATAGTTTTTCACAGATTTTACCTAGACAAAGCAACACCAAGCACTATAATTTCATTCAGACATTTTGCCAAACACTTGGCAACCATTCCCCAAATCACTCTTACGAAATAAAGTGAATACTAGCTTCATTCCAATAGAACAGAGTACTGTATGTCTCATTTTTAGAACAATAACCTATAATAATCATTTGCTCCATAACAAATCTTGTCCAAGGAATTCCTTCATTCACTTGTGCATATTATAGTAGCCATATTTCCACATTCTTGGGTAATCTTACGACAAATTCTTAGACAACATTAAAAGTGCCTTACTCTTCTTTTTGCTAGCAACAGTTTTCTACATTGCATATATTTTTCAGCTCAACCAACTATAGACTAGAATATTGTTGACCACAATCATTGATTTCTCACATCCAACACTACCACAATCATTGATTTCTCACATCCAACACCTAGGTAGTACAATCTTTCAATTGTATAAACATCCATATAACAACCAAATAACTAAATACACAACATAAGTATTTCATAAACAATTAAAAAAATATATTTGACTAGAGAGTCACTTCCACTTTTAAAAGAATATTCATGCCATCAATGCCTTGCCTTTGCCAACTGGTTTCCACTAGCTATACTTGAGGAAAATTTATTTTCCTGGGATCCTGAAGCTGTGTTGGATCATAACCAGGGGATGAAATATGAAATTTACCAATTGAATATGCACCAGCGAGGGGTTTGCCATTTGATGATGGATTTTCTTTGCAAAGCATGTTAAGGTCACCTCTGTAGCTCTTGACAAGGGGATTAATGTACCAATTATGTCAGCTTCTTTTCGGTGTAGTGTACTCTGTAGATTTAGTTTTTACATTCTTCTGATGGAATTTTAGTAGCATCTCTTTACAGTTCAAGTTCACCCCCCCAAATCCTAGAGATGCCTCTTGTATTTATAGGCTTCACTAGATCATCAACCTCATCCCATGCCAAATTCCATAATTTCTTAATTAACTAATTATACTCCCTAAGTGACATCTCAATATATATATATATTTTTTTAATTAAATTCCATAATTAAGTGATCATTCACCTACCCCATGTATCATTTTTATAATTTCATCTTTTCTTAAATAAATAATTCTCAATTTTTGATTAAAATAATCTTCCTAGTGCATGTTAAAGAAACTATGTATTTGAAATGTTATGTTATAAACAAATTAATCCCATTGATGGATTTTTGTACACTTGAAAGTAAAGTTGAATGATGACTCAAATGTATGAACCCTATCAAAGTGTTAGATGCTCTAGTGGGTCTCACTCTTGCCTTTTAAATACAAAAAATATAGAATTGCATGTTGAATGCAATAGTATGGTTTAATATGCTTATATGCTTTTGACCTCTGAAGTTTGAGGATGATTCATGGAACATGTTAGTTTGTTCATTATTATGAATGTAGTTGATCAATTGTTCATGCTTTCAATTTTCATTCTTGTATTGACTTTGGAGTCATGTTGAATGCAATAGTATGGTTTAATATACTTGTATGCTTTTGACCTCTAAAGTTTGAGGATGATTCATGGAACATGTTAGTTTGTTCATTATTATGAATGCAGTTGATCAATTGTTCATGCTTTCAATTTTTATTCTTGTATTGACTTAGCAGTTTCATCTTGGTTATGATGTGGCCAAATCCTTATGACTAAAAGAGCATGGTAAGCTCTCTTTTTAAAGTATTTTGGTGAGTGGATTGAGTAGTTTGATTTATGTTGACCGTTGTATTAAAATGGTAAAGTGTGGTTTGTGTAATATCGGTTTCGATGCAAGTCAACATGGTCAAAATAAAACCTTGAACTTGAGGTCTCATATATTGTGCTAAAGGTTGAAGTCTTGTAACTTTCGGAAACAAGTTCTTATGCATCTATACAAAGGTGGTTACATGTGACTAAATATGAAAGAGGACGATAGTCCTCCCATGGTGGATTTAAGTTTAATAGGTAAATCTAATTCACACAAATTTCTTGAGTGATTACTATGCGACAATAAATCTCATTATTATGGACTTGTAATTGGGTTATGTAGCATAATGATTTGATGATTGTGTGGAGCAAAGGATGATATCCGTTGTAAAATTATAACTTTAAAAATTGCGAGACATATTGTTTACTAGTGCAATATTGATCAACCTTGGTTGATAATGTTGATATGGCATTGAGTGTTTGATATTGGTTGATATTGTGTAGTTGTTTCCTTTCTTGTGAAGTGAGGTAACAATCATGGCTTATTGGTACATGATTCCATCTTCATTGAGAAGTTGGATTTAAAATCTAGTAGTCAGCGAGGTTTGACAAGCTATTACTTGTATAGAGTGGTATCTTACTTACCCTAGATTGGGTATGCATTCATTGCTATATGCTTCAAACAACGATAAAAATGGTTGTAAATCTTTTACATAAGTAATAGTAGTTGTTATCCCTTAGCCTAGGGATAACTAAGGAGATTATGTCTCGAGGCCCACAGGTCCTGGACATGGAGTACAGAGAGCCATACGACTTGAGCATGGCCCTGGAGGGCCCCTCTTTTCTTCAGTGCAGTTCACGTATCAACAACAACAATATCCATCACACCACCCTGGTCCTGAAGTAGCAATGAGTCTTGCTCCATGAGGTAATGAGTCTGGATATCATGGTATGTATCACTCTGATTTTTGAAGCACTTGAACATGTTGTATTGAATCCCTCTTCATTTCATGACGTTTGCTTGGAAATTATGCTATTTTCCTTGTTTATACCTGGAAGGGTGACATGGTGCCCTAGTAAGTTGATTTTCCTTCAGGATGGGTTGCTACTGGGTTGATCTGTGAAAAGTCATCGTCCGTTCCCTCCATACTTACCACTTTCCATCTTTATTCCTTCCATCTCCCCTATCCTTGTTTGGGCATTGGGATTGGCTACACTAGGAAGGGTTGTACCTTACCTCGTGGGAAGAAAGGGCTAAAGGCCAAGAGGGTAAAAGCAGAAGGCAAGAGTTAAAATCCAATTTTGAAACCTTCGAGATGCTTCGCCTAGGGATCCTCGAGAAAACAATGAAAATATTCTCAGTAAGAAAAGGGGACCCACAAGA
>ML838268.1:31212-44789 GCA_009831015.1 Picea engelmannii | reverse complement strand
AATTAATAGGAAAAGCCCTGATTCAATTCCATGGATGTGTTTGAGCTCTGTGTGTTGTTGATATTATGCCTTTGCATGTTTGCTTCCTTTTATGCTTATCTGTTGTATGTTGCATATGTGATTGCGTATCAGGTTCGTAACCTGAGAGAATGAATTTCAATTGTTTCTCTGCTTAGGCCAGGAGATTCCTGCATCGAGTGCAGTTGAATACCTCCATATAGAGTGCGTCGAGGAGGCTAAGTAGTTGAACCTTTGTTCTCTGTCGCCCAGGTTAAATTGGGATTGTTCAAGTCATGCAGGAGAGTGCAGGTTGGACGTGAAGCCTCAGTAGAAATTCTGAGAAGGGAAGGCGAGTCTGTTGCAAACGCGAGTGCACAGGACCCAGAAAGCTTCATCACTTTTAGGAGTGGTTGAAGACCAAGCACGGGGAGTGTATTCGAGAAATCCCAGAAGAAGTCTGAGTTAGTAAAATCTCAGGAGGGATAACTCCTTGTTCACTGTGGAAACAGAACTGGGTGGAGTTCACACAGGACAAAGGTGGTGAACGGAGGAACTCTTCAAGAGGAAGAGAATCGACGACTTGAATTGTCGTGGAGAAATCCCGAAGATCGTGACCTGGCTGGTGAGTCAGATGCATCGAGAGTTCGCGATGGAAGATGTCGGTTTCTCGTAGAGCGAGGTCACGAGAACGTGAAATACGACGTCCCGGAAATGTCTTGCATGGGGTATGTCGAAATCGGAGGGGGTGATAGGTGATCTCGGGACATCGGATCTCGGGAGTTGGAGGCCTCAAGTTTTATCTCGGGAAGGACGAGTGCGTGAGGTTGCGAGATCCCGGGCCATCGACATCTCAGCACTTCGGGTCTCAGAGGTTGAGAACTTGGTGGCATAGAGACGTTAGTCGCGAGTCACGATAGTGCGAGGTCCCGATATACCGAGAAAGAGTTAACGTTGACCAGGAGCGTCGGGTCTCGAGGATTCGGGAGTCCAGTTTCCGGTTGCGGAACTCGCGAAGTCGCGAGGTCCGATCTCCTGATTTCTCAAGGGAGAATCGTGTGGTAGTGTTCGTGTGGGTAAGTAATTCCCGAGGAGAATAAGGAGGGACTTGAACCCTTCGGGCCATAGATAGTGAAGGTCCTGGTAGAGAGACCATGCCATCGAGGGTGGGGTTTGCGCTAATAACATAGACAATGAGTACAAAATGTCTATGACCTTCATTCAAGGGGTGAGATTTATCCACAATGAATTTTCTGAAATATGCCACGCAGAGAGATCAAATGTTGATGTTAAGTTTCAGAAGCAATGTTGTATGGAAATAGGATTCTCACTTGATGATGAAAATACAAAAGAAAAATATCGAAAATGAAGTGATATATTTAGAGATGTGGATAACTATTTTCAATTGGTATTTAGAACTGGACAGGTATGGGATTTGATAAATGAGATCTTCACCCTATGGGAAAGCGTTGGTATAAAAAATTAGAGAGTTAAGAAGGCTAAACCATTGATATGTGGCACAAGTAAGACAGGTCCTAACATACGAAATATTCTTGATGATATGAATGTAACACCTTGGATATCAATACAAGGAGTGAAGGATGATAAACTTATCATAAGTATATTATCATGTGTTAGGTCGAGAGAATTTTCAATGGAAGAAATGTGTGATGAATTTAAAAAGTAAGACTGTTGAGTTATTTTTAGTTATGCTAGGACAAGATAATTAATTTTTTCAGTTTAATACGAGTTTAACACTATTTTTGTTTTATTTAGTCACACGGTGTATGTGAAAATACAAAAGGAAAATGTCAAGATGTTGAATGAAGAAGGTTGGGATGATGTTAAACTCAACTATCTAGATTCAAGGTCTTCAATAGTATTGAAACAATTTTTTGTTGCATTCAAAAAGGTATGTTGATTTATTACATTCATATTATTCGTTTGTAAGTTAATTTATTTATATTTTAATAGTTATAGATATATAACTATATTTTTTTTGTTTGATTAAAGATGCAAAAGGAGAATGGAGATGGAGTACTTGAAACTTTCAAAAGTTTTATTCAAAAATTGAAGTTTTAAAGAGAAAGAAGGAGACATGTTCAAAATGTTCAACTTGATGACACCCTTGATCTCTACATTTGGAATGGGCTCGACATTGTTCAATATAAAGTGATATTGTGTGATTGTGAAAAACTTGCAAGTATTGTTCCTAAAAAAGAATACACCCTAGTGATTGTGGATATCCCTCATGGTTATAATATCTCAAACATTGAATATGAAACCGAGCCTTATACTTACCAAGATTTTAGTAAAGTGGTTATGGGATATATAGAAGTTACAACATCACCATTTTGGATATTTCTAGCATTTCATTCAGACACACAACAAGGATTAGTACAATCAAGATTCAAGGGGAAAGAAAAGACAAGGATGTAGTTTATTTGGTAAGATATTGAAAGTGTATTTTTATCAGTTAAGATTATAAAACAATTTTATTAATTCACAAGTTAATTGAATTTTCACTTATTTATGTTACAGGCACAAGCCAAATATTCATATCTCCAAGAAAGAATCATTTAAACATGATTTTGAGAGTATATATCTTGCAACCTGGATAAAATATTATTCTTATAATTCTATTCTTGTCAATGCAAATGGTGAAGAGACTCCTAGTAGTATATTGGTATACAATGTTGTGGTTAGAAAGCTAACATATGAGGAAAAATATTTGAAAGGGAAGATGGTTAACATTTATCAAAAAAACACAAGCATTAAATAATTATCTTATAGATAAATTTTCAAATGAAGGAGATTGAGTTTTGGATTTGTTCTCGGGTTCAGGTAAGAATTATGATCTAATATTTATGAAATCATACTTCAATCTTAGATATTTTTAATTTGTCTTTTTACAGTATCTAGCTTCATTATTTATTTTGTATTTGGTGATTAGGTACAACATTAGCATGTTGCCGACAAAAAGGAAGGAATTGCATAGCCATTGAAAGTGACCAAACATAGTGCAGTTTTATTCAACAAAGAGTTAATGCCATTCCAACTCTTCCAAATGAAACGCAAGAAGTTGGCTTGAGGAAAGGATATTTTAGTGAATCAAAGGTGACAAAATTGTCAAAGGAACCTGAATTACCATTAGGAGGAAATATTAGAAATGAGCACTTTGGAGAACTTACAGATATCAAATAATCAATGGAAGAACAAAATGACACAATGGAAGCACAAAATGATGTCGAAGAAGATGATAATGTGTCTTTTGAGCATGATGATTTTGGGATATATGATATTGTTGATTAGTTTAAATATCTCTTTGAAGACGATGCTCAATTTTGCAAATTTGTGATGAGTTATAACTGTAATGATTTGACTTTCATATTTGAAAATATGAATAAAGATGTATCTATTTTAGTTTTGTGATGAATCTTTTTATTGTTTCCTTTTTAGTTTTATTTGTATGTGAATCACTATACATTGGAAAATTTTATCAAATGTTGTCATTTTTTTACTTCAAATGTATAAAATTATGAATGAAAATGATAATTTTTTTATAAAATTTAGACTTTTTTTGTTCAATTATGTCCATAAAAATGCATTATTTTACATGTTATTTTAAGGAATATGTACCAAAATGTGTAGGTTTTTTATGATATATGGCTATAAAATGTGTATTTTTTTTATAAGTATTCAAAAGTAGTGTTATTTAACTACAATTTTTTTCAATTTATTGAAATAAAGGTAAACAATGTGTTAAAAATGATGTTTTTCACTATATTTAAAAAGTATGGACCAATAAATTAATTAAGGAGACAAAAGTTTATGATAAATCGTAACTTCAAAAAATTAAATGGTAAAAAACATTTTTAAGATTGAAAGAAGCATGAAAAAAAGACTAAAAATGGAGTTGAATTTTATATATATATATATATATATATATATATATATATATGAAAATAGAAGAAAAATGAGCATTCAAGAAAACAATGTGGAAACGATGTGGATCGAAAAAATGAAAATATCGAAAATCACCTAAAAACATAGAGGGGGTGCTACCGGTAGCACCATTTTTAAAAACGGGGTAAAACCTTGGACCCCACAAAAAATGAGAACTTTGGAGAGTTCTCGTTAAGTTGGTAACTATGTTCACACCATTTCATTTTTAACTGACCGAATTTCAAAGGGGAAATAAACCATTAATGTTTTGTAAAAGCCAAATTCTACTTAAACTCGTGATAATGTTCAGATTTATTATAGAGTAATTTATTTTGCTGTAGCATGCATACTTTGTTTTTTATTTGAAAACTTTTGTTAAATTTGTATGTTGTGCAATGTTTTGTTGTAGAATCTTATTAAGTTTTTATTACAAATGTACTGGCTRAATTCACTGTTGCAAGGAAAGTTTCATTGAAGTTATTTTACTGCTGAAATCTTAGTTTTTAGTCTGTTGTTATAATTCCCTTGTTTTTGCTATAACTTTKTTTTTGTTGTAAGGTGATTTTACTCTCTACTGAAACACCTATTGAAAAGGTTGTTGTAGAACAGAGTATTGATCTTAGTATATGATGCATGAGTGGTTCACTTAAGTTTTTGTTGCAATAGTTATTTATTATTTGTTGAAACAYGTGCCGAAACATSTTGTTGAAACACCYGGTTGAYGCTTGCAGGTGTTGTTACACAGTGTTGAAATTTGTGTAGTAGATATTCATTGTTTTATGAAACACTCCCTGCATCCTTCATTGTGGTATCAGAGCTAGTTGTTGGATCATGTTTTCATTGATGCCAATGGATTGATTATTTGGGAGATTGTTGGATCATGTGTCATTGATTGATGTCAAGTAATTGATTGATTGATGATTAATGAACAACGTATATGTATTGTCCTTGATGATAATGATATATGTCAAAGTGGAAACCAATTGATAAAGATGGATCATTGATATGATGTATAGATGAAGATGGATCAATGAGTTGTCATTGATACATGATGATGAATAGATTGTTTGATGAAAAGATGACTCATTATTGTCTTATCATGATCGATAAGGTGCACAAATGGATGAACTCCAAAGTGGTCCCCTTATGGTGAAAGCCCTCATGGAAATACGCTTTGTGGATTGAGTTATCCTAGAAGAATGGTTGGAGGAACCATGCTTGTATGTGGAATAATGAGAAGAAGATAAATGAAGTTGTTGGTGAAGTTATCCTAGATGGATAGTGCTTGTCATGCCATTTCCAGTGGTATGTGGAATGTCACATAACTCCTCATGGTTTGAGAGATATGGTCTTATGAAGTTGGAGGACCCCCATATGAAGGCTTGAAGCCCCTAAGGTCAAAGAAGTCAAAATGACCTAAAAGAAGAAATCATTATTTAAATGATCAAGAAGTGAAAAAATCAAGAAGGAATATTTAAATGATAAAATATTGGAGAAATTTCTATTTCTGGAAAGTAGTTAACCCTAAAATAAGGAAAATGGGTTAAGTGACCTAAAAATGGGTTAAGTGAACTAGAGGATGAAAGTATAAATAAGATAGCTATGGTCTCTTGCAGATCATCCTTTTTGTGGATCAATGGAGAGCTTCTTGTGAGAATATCTTTTGGAGTATTGGTGGAGAGCTTCTTATTGGTGTGGATATCTTGAGCATGATTGAATATATATTTTGAGGAAGAGAGTGAGAGGAGGATGTCATGGACACATCAAAGTTTCAGGGATGTTAGAGATCTTGATGGAAAAATTCTTGGATTCATAGAAATCTCTATTTTCTAATGCACACGCGGGCTGTCTGTGTATAGGGTGCATGTACATTGAAGGTATATGTAGGCTGGCTGTGTATAGGGTGAGCATGTATGTGGGATGACTATGTAAAGGGAGCGTATAGTGGAAAAAATCATGGAGATTTGTGTTTTATCTAGTGCCAAGAACTTGGATGATGAGATAGGTTCCAAATCTGTATTCTTTGGCCTCAGATCTATCACTGAGACACTGGAATGGTTACGTTATTGTCTTGATGGATACTATTGTTTGATGTGTTGTGAGTGATTAGGGAATTCTTTGTATGGCTTCTATTATGTTGTTCAGTTTGGTTGATTTGGTTGATGGAGTGATCAGTACTCTTGTGATTCAGTGGTGACATGATTGCTATGGTATACTAGTTGTTTATACATGATTGAGATAGCATTCATATTGATTTGTTGTGGAGCATGAGCAAGATTTTGGATAGCTTGGATATGTTGTGACTGGATGGTGGTCAGATTGGACAGTCAAAGACAGAAGAGAATGATATATTGATTGCAGAGAATCTGAGTTGATCTTGAAGGACAAACCCTAATAGCTCAAAAGGTATATGCAGGTTGTTCTATCCACTGACCACGTGCATACGCGGGTTGTAATGAGCCAGGGTGCGTGCACACACTGGCTTCACTACTAACATGTCACGTACTTGTTGACAAATTGATATGTATTGAGGATTGTTGCCTCATCTCAGTTGGTGCTGAGGGTGTAAGATGAGTCTTGCATTATAGAGGTAGTGCTCTTGTAGAGTTGTACTCTATTCATTTTTTGTTGATAAACCCCTGGATTGTTGTCCATAATAAAAAGAAAAATTGTACATACATCTTGTGTTCTTTGTGTTCCTTGTAGTGATGACTTGATGATGATATATTGTTGATATATGCTCATAATATATGTTCTCATCTACTTGGTTATAAATGACAACAATGGGTAATGAATAAATGTTGAATGATAACTAAGGAGTTTTGGTAAAGAGGGAAGCTTTTGGGAAAAAGTTCCCCACACTCATTCAACCCCCCCCCCGTCTAAGTGTGGTAGGTGTGTCCAACAATTGGAATCAGAGCGGGCCTTCACTACAAGCCTTAACAAGGTCGAAGGAGATCCATAGACACACAAATGGATGATGAAGTTCCAATCCTTGATGATTAAAACTATTCTACTTGGAGAATAGAGATGAGATTATATTTGAAGACAATGGGAGCAATGATTTGGAAGGCAACCATTGGTGGATCAGTTCCATTAAAGAACAAGTCAAAGTTTGCAACTCAAAGGCAAGGAAAGAAAAATGATGTATTGGCTCTCAATACCATTCTTAGTGGAATCTCAAGCCCTATCAAAGAGAGCATGGGAAAATGCACTTCCACCAAGGATCTATGGCTAAATATAGATGAGACATATCAAAGAAAGAAGGAGAAGGAAAAAGTTGAAGACCACTCCATCAAGATCATCAAAGGTAAAGAATCGTCAAAAATTCTTGAATGCATTATTTTTAAATGTGATTTTGAAAACATTTCAAGTGAAGACAAAGAATCAAATGATGATGGCATAAAGGAATATCTTGAAGACATTTCAAATTAAGGAAAATAATTATGTGTTGATGTTGGCAAAAAGGAAGATAGTGAAGATACTTAAAATGAATGAAAAGAACCCTCAAAATCACTTGATTACAATGACGATGATGATGATTTTTTCTCTACAAGTGAAGAAGAAGATATAGAAATAGTTTATGTAAATTTTGATGGTAATTATCCCATGAAAATAATAGAAGAAAATCTATTAAAACTTAAAAAGGAAGTTGAAGAAGGTTTATATAGATATAGAAGTCATCATTTTTATACACACTATAACTATCTTTCAGATAACACTAAGAAGTTTCTTAGGAATAGTCAAAGGCACATCTTGAAGTTAAAAGAAATGATCAAGGAACAATAAGAGAGCAATGCGAATCAATTAGAAGAAAAGGAAGAAGAAATCACAAGACTAAAGAATGAAAAAGAAGATATGAATATAGATGATGAGATTAGCAAAATTTTTGAAACCATTTTCCATCTCAAAACCCAAATTGAAGAAGCCAAAAGAATAGAGGAACTATTGAAGATTCAAATAAATTAAAAGGAAGAGTCATGTTGTAAGTTAGAAGCTGAAATTGTTGTCCTTAGAAAGAAGGTTGAAAAGTCAAACAAATTCTTGAATAGCTCACGAATCTTGGATGAGATCTTGGAAAGTCAAAAATCATCATGTGATAAATCAGGTATTGGATACAAAGGAGAATATACACATGCTGAAGCAAACGCCTCAAAGAAGCATGAGATAAGTCTATCAAATAAGGAAGACAATGTTGCAAAGAAACCATCTATACAAGGCAAAGAAAATTTTCAAAAGAACAAAGCAAGGAAGACATCAAGAAGATATTATTGGGACACTCAAGCAAAGGTATGAATGTATTTTTTATGGGTATTGTTATTCATGTAATGGATGTGGTCACAAATCTTTTGAGTGTAGATCTTTTGAAAGAGATATAATGGAAGATTTTATAACACTATGAGGTGTTGGAGATGTGATCAAGTAGGACAGATTGATGATGACTGTAACTCCATGAAATGATACAGCTGTAGTGGATTTGGCCACAAATCCCAAGAGTAATGGAACACAAGAAGAATTTCCATGATGAAGACTTCACATAGCATGGCTAGAAGAAGGAATGAAGTAAGAAAGGGAGACATATTTGAAAATATGGATGCTCAAAGCTCAAGTTCTGAGGAGAAGGGTCATCTACAAAAGTGGGTGAAGAAGATAGAGCATCTAGAATAGGAGGAAAGACTAAAGGGAAGCTCAAGTAAGTCATCTACTGAGGCATACGTGGGTGACATTGGTGACAATCGCATACATACATTGTATAACCTTGAATAGGTTGCATACATATATGCTCTGTTGTGCAGTAGGCCACGTATATGTGATAAAGCCTTGGGAAAAAGGAAATTCATATGAGTTGCAACTTGATGAGATGATATAAATCTATGTTGTAGGGTCTGACATTATTTATTGAAGGTTTTGACACTGTTTGTTCTAGGTTTTCATGGTTCTACGTTAGATCATGCAAGGTTATGATATAAAATAAATCTTGGGTGCATGGCACTAACCCATGAGTATGGATTGATGTTGATCAAATGATCATCTATTGAATGATGGGATACATGACTGGTACATAATTGAAGTTTCATTAATATATCCTATGATGTACTATTAGTAGAATATGATTGGTGTTGAGAATGGGATCATGTTGGATATCATGGTACATGCATTTTGCATGTGGTTGGGCTACATATTGAGACATGTACTTGATGTACATGGTTGTTGAACAGATGTGTTGTGCATGATGAGCACACATCTTGGCACATGATGTATTTTGTTAATCTTTTTCTTCATGATGTATGGTCTGGCACAAGGTTGATATATGGATAGGTCCAAGGATCATTATATGATAGAATACTGTTGATATTGCAGAAGAGGATAGGGGGAGACATACCCATAGGGGGATTCATTCTTCTTCCGATGATTCTAGGAGGAGATATTTATCAAATGCATACCTAGAAAATATCCCTATATTTGAAGAAAGAGCACAAAGGCATGATTCCAGGGGGAGTGATGGTCATAGAGGGAGCATGATAAATGTATTTTCAGATTGATATCCCTTGTTCAAAAGGGGAGAGATGTAAGTTTTAAACCTGGAAGTAAAGCAATGCATATAGATTCTTTTGCAATACAGAAATTAATCAATAGCTCATACACAGAGTACACAGAGATTTTATACCGGGAACCCTCAATTGGGAAAACCTTTCTTATTTTCATTATATAAAATTTCACCATTTACCATAAAATATATAAAAAAAAATTAGGTATTCCATAGATACCAAAACTCTAATCCCTTAATCCGGGATTAATTTACAAATACGCTAAAAATAGCAAAATCCACTAAAAAGTAGCAAAAAACCTCCCAAAAAACATTTTTGGGGCACTGTCTTGGGCTATCACCCGTTGCTAAACGCTGCGCGTAACCAGGGGGGGGCATACTTGAACCCCCCTGGGAGCCCCTTAGGAAAGTGCCCAGTGCACACGATAGGGCTCTAGGTGAAGGGATCGTCATACGCAGTTGTCGTATCTGACGTGCCCACACACACACACATGCAAAGAATATAACACATACCCAACATTCTCCCACTTGTTGTTTTCTTTGCATCCAGGGGTCCAGGGGATTATATATTAAATAATCTAGGGCAACAATGCCCATTGTTACTCTACACCAAGAGAACTTTTTTGTGCTCATAGACTTTGTTAATGAATCTGCAACATTCTTCAAAGTGTCAACCTTTTCCAGTAACATCTTCTTTTCCTCAACCATGACTCTCACAAAGTGATACTGAACATCAATATGATTTGTATTCAAATGATAAGATGGGTTATTTGCTAGGAATATTTCACTCTAAATATCACACTCTAATCGCACTTCTTGTTGTACCAACCCAATACTTGAACACAATATTTGTAACCATACTGCTTCCTTGCTTGCATGAGTGGATGCCATGTATTCAACTTCTATAGTTGAGAGTACCACTACAGCCTGTCTTTTGTTCATCCAACTAATTTCTCCTCCAAATAGGTTAAACACATACCCACTTGTAGATATTCTGTGATCTAGATCTCTAGCCCAGTCTGCATCAACAAATCCATGTATATCCACCACTCTGTCTAATCTCGGTCTTCCTTGGTAGCACAATCCATAACTGGTGGTGTCATGAAGATACCTGAAGACCCTCTTTACTGCTGTCCAATGATCCTTCCCTGGTTTTGACATATACCTGCTCAAAACTCCCACTGCATGTGCAATGTCTGGTCTAGTATAAACCATTGCATACATCAAACTGCCAACTGCACTAGCATACAGAACAAGGGACATGTCCTCTTCTTCTTCCTGTGTCTTGGGACACTGATCTGTAGATAACTTTACACCTATAGGAATAGGAACCTTGACCAATTTACTTCCATGCATATTAAACCTCTACAATATTGTCTCAACATATTTTCTTTGATTGAACTAGAGTTTCCTATTTGCACGATCTCTTTTAATCTCCATTCCCATAATGAAGTTAGCAGCATCAATATCCTTCATGTCAAATTTGGAGGATATCTGCGATTTCACCTCCTTGATAACATCCATATTAATTCCTACCAACAACATGTCATCAACATACAACACTACATAAATAAAGTGATTACCAACCTACTTGGAATATACACAGTGATCAACTCTTCTTCTTACAAATTCCAACCCAAGGATGTATGTGTCAAACTTTTGGTACCACATCCTAGGTGATTGTTTCAAACCATTTAGTGACTTCTTTAGCTTATAGACCAGCTCTTTCTTTCCCTTCACTACAAAGCCTTCTGGTTGCTTCATGTATATTTCTTCTTCTAGATCCCCTTGTAGTAATGTTGTCTTCACATCCATCTGTTCCACTTCAAGATCAAAAGCAACAACAATAGATAAAAGAAATCTAATAGAAGTCAACTTAGCAACAGGAGGAAAAATATCACCAAAGTCAATTCCCTCTACCTGGGAATAACCTTTTTCTACTAACCAAGCCTTGTATTTCTCCACTTTAGCTTATGCATTAAACTTCTTCTTGAACAACCATTTGCTACCAACTGATTTTCTTCCAGCTGGAAGCTCAACTATATCCCATACCTCATTATTATCCAAGGCATCCATTTCTTCAACCATGGCCTTCTTCCAGAGTTTACTATCCTCTAAATTCACTGCTTCCCTGACAGTTCTGGGATCATCATCAGTAATAGATAAAGAAAAATTGGAACGAAAATCATGCAGACTATACCTTTCTCATTGCCTTTTATCTCTCACTGATCTCCTCAATACTGGGGTATGAGGCTCTTCTTCTTCTTCTTCTGCTTCCTCTGCTTCCTCTTCTTCAAATGATTCAGATTTTGCATCATCCAACTCAAGCTCTATTTTCTCAGGTTCATCTTGCATGGGTAGTAATTCCTGTTTGGACACATCTTTTACCTCTCTGAAAATAACATCTCGACTGTAAACAGTTTTCTTGGTTTCTGGGTTCCAAAGCTTATAAACTTTCACACCATCTTTATAACCAATAGAGATACACATTTCAGCTTTATTATCCAACTTACTCCTATTTTCCTTTGGAACATGTACATAAGCATCACAACCAAACACTCTAAGATGTTGAAGAGAGGATTTATTTCCAGACCATACCTCGTGTGGAGTTTTATCATACAACGCCGATGAAGGTGATCGATTGACCAAGTAAAATGTTGTACCCACTGCCTCTGCCCAGAATTCTTGTCCTAACCTGACACCACTGAGCATTCTCCTTACTTTTTCCATCAGTGTCATGTTCATCCTTTCTGTAACTCCATTCTCCTGAGGAGTGTATGGAGTAGTCTTCTACCTTGCTATACCACACTTCTTACAAAATTCTTTGAATTCATTTCCATAGAATTCTCCACCATTATTTGTTCTCAATACCTTTATTTTCTTCTCTGTATGATTTTCTACTAGAGCCTTAAACTCTTTAAATTTATCAAATACCTCAGATTTATTTCTAAGAAAATAAATCCATGTGTTCCTTGAAAAATCATCTATGAATGAAACATAATAGACAGGTTTACCTACGGATGGAACAGGAACGGGTCCAAACACATCACTGTGTATCAACTCTAAGATCCCCTTTGCTCTTGTAGCACCATATGGGAATATTACTCGTTTATGTTTACCATATATGCAATTTTCACAGAGATCAAAATCCATAGTGCAGTTAGACATACCTTCAACCATACCTTTATCGTGTAGTGTTTGAAGGTCCTTTTCTCCAATATGCCCCAGTATTTGATGCCACAACATGGTCTTGTTTTCTGGGACAATATTGGTCTTGTCTCCATTTTTCTGCTCAAGGACAACAAAAATGTTACACCCATTAGTATAAGTTCTTCCCAACAACTTGTACAGAGTTCCACAATGAAATCCCCTCATAAACACCATTGCTCCTCGTACCATCTTGCACGTGCTCTTTTCAAATACAGTTTTTACTCCTGCATCACCCAACTTGATTACAGATATTAGGCGCTTGGCTAATTTTGGAATGTGTAGAACCCGAGGAAGAGTTCTAATCCTTCCATCATTTAGCAGCAACTTAACCCTTCCATGTCCTAAGATTTTTGTTGTCGATTCATCTCCTAGGAATACATCACCACCATCATATTTTTCATATTTAGAGAACCACTCCCTGTGAGGAGTCATATGGTATGACGCACCTGAGTTGATCAACCATACATCATGGTCTGCATGTGTACTTGTAGGTTCTAGGTAAACATCACCTCCTTCTTCAGTGGAGGTTTTTGCCTCTGTGGAAGAGGTACTTTCAGATCCCTTTCGTTTTTCAACCTTCTTAGACTTGAAATATTTCTTATAATGCCCTGTTTTACCACACTTCCATCATTTCCTTAAATATTTTCCTAGAGACTTAGATCTACTTGTAGATTTAGATCTCCATCTCGAAGGCTTAGCAGGGTTTCTGTCTTGGGTATGCCCTCTTACAAATAAAGCATCTGTGCTGTGACCATCCATGCTTTTTCACCTCATCTCTTCAGATAACAAGGATGCAACAACATCCTCATACTTCAATGTAGATTGAGTGGTACTACCTATTGCTACAACCAAATTATCCCAAGAGTCTCGCAAAGAA
>ML838268.1:0-25143 GCA_009831015.1 Picea engelmannii | reverse complement strand
ATAAAGTTCTTAGATCTTTGATGAAGAAGTTTGAATAGGTAGTTATACCCATAGAAGAATTAAAAGATATTAGTCTAATTCATATTAATGAATTGACTGGTTCTTTGATTTCTCATGAATATAGGATGTCTAGATATGATAATCCATTAGAAAATGCCTTCAAATCCCAGTTTCATGTTACTAGAGGTAGAGGAAGAGGAAGTTCTAGAAGCAAAGGAAGATGAGGTTGATTTGATGGTCAAAGTGGCAACATAAATGATTCAGAATCTGAGGAGAAAAATCAACAGAATCCTCCTAGTTTAAGGGGGAGTAGCAACAGATCTTGGCAACAAGGAAATCAAAGGTATGGAAAATCTACGATACAATTTTATTATTTTAAGAAATTTTTTCATTATGCTAACTAGTGTTGGAAGACACAAGCATATATTGGAAAGCAGACTGCACACATGAAAAAACCTATGTTTTGGACTTGTAATGTCACCCAGGAAAGTTCAAGTGATGTCTAGTTTTTGGAAAGCTGATGTAGCAATCACATGACTCGAAATAAAATCTTATTTTCTAGTTTAGATATCAATATTCAGTCAAAGGTAAGGTTAGGTAATGATTGTAAGGTAAGATTTAATGGCAAACGTGTGATTCTTGTTTATACTAAGAATGATGAAAGAAGAAAAATAGATGATGTTTATTATGTACCTGGTATGAAATTCAATCTCTTAAGTGTTGGAATGTTCGATTACTGAGAGGGGCAGTTAATCAATAATAGAGAAATTATACTACTTTTTAAACCGAATAATCCAAGTGTTATATCAATGTAGAATTATCATCCAATAATGATCAATGAACAAATGAACAATCACACACATACATAGTACACCATTGTTTTACGTGGAAATCCAAAGCAGGAGAAAACCACAAAATATTATTTCTTATATGTCTTGAAGAATTACATTCATTGGAAGCACCAAATTCCTTTGTTTTCCAGAAGCAACTGGAAGGAGGATCGAACCCCCTACTTTCTCAGCCTACAACCTGAGGGAAGCTCCAACTCTCCAATTCTCTAGCTACAACCAGCAGGAGGCTACAACCATAAGGAGGCTACAACCCCCTATGTTCTCCATCTACAACTGGAAGGTGGCTACAACCACCTATACTTGCCCCGTCCAACCACCCTAAAGTAAAAGTAGATTGATGGAACCACTGTCACACTATCACTATGAGATATACCATTGTAAACATATACCAATAAACCTGAACCATGCATCAACCATGCATCAACCTGTACCTCAATCTGTAATTAACTTGTACCATAAACAAGTTCATCAACCATGCACCAACATGTACAAAACAACCTGTAATCAACCTATACCATAAAAAAGTGCAACCAACCATGTACCAAGTATCTACCAATCATGTGTCAACTACTCATCAACCATGACTCATCAATATGTACCAACATCATCAACTATACACCTCATGTATGTGCCAACTCATCAAATACTTATCTCAACCATTGTTAAGAACCAAATATCAATATAACATAGAAAAACCTCAGAAAAATTACTCAACTCCGTGAAAAAGAGATAATTTTAGATAATAAGCCTCTTCGAGGGGGCAACCTCCTTTTACCCCACTTAAATGTTCAAGTACAAGATGATTCAAAATTAAAATGTCTCCTTTGTATATATAGGAGACTAGGAGGTATAATTACAACTAATGGCCTAAATTCGACATAAATAAAATAACATTGCTAATATAATATGCCCCAATTAAGGGGTAATGAGCCAATATTAGGGCTTAACAACCATGTACACAACATGTACCTTAACCAAAATCCCTCATCAATTTCATCATCAAAATATGACTTGTAACTCTGTAATATACATGGTTTATATGATCACATACCTGCAAACCTTCCTTAACATTAATAACAAGAGACTAGCATTTTCATCAAACTTTTCTTTAGTCTCACATGACTAGTTTCGGATTAGTCAACAACCCTAACTTGAAATAATCATAACTTTGGACCTGTAATGAATAAAGATATGAAACTGATATACAATGTTCTTCAGTGTGTTTTAAGCATTTCCTCCAGGTTTCACTATTTGGAACCTCTCATAAAAGGAGTTATAGAAAAAATAGCATAACTTGATAAATTTTGGCTTATTCTAGAGAGCGACATTGTAGAGCGTGCCCCACATGAAATATTTCTTGAATTGATATGAAACTATTAAAAATCGTACTAAAGACTATAATATAAACAAAACATTTTTTATTGCTGAATTTGGATCTGTTATGAAGATGTTATGACATGTTTACCCGAAACACTTGTTTTAGACTAGTTTCAAGACTAGCCAAAGACCTTATTTTCCACGGAGTATAACTCCAAAAATAAAAAAACCCACAATATGAATTTTTTACCACAGATACTTGTTTATGTTTCCTTAATGTCATAGAAATTTCAAAGTCTGGATCATTCTATAAAAACTTTATTGTGAAAATGGTGAGATGAACTGTAAATAACATACCTTAGAAAGCATCATTAAAAGAATTTATCCTTCTTTGAATTCTGACCTTCTTTTCTTAACCTTCCCTCAGAAATTTGTCTTAGATATCTTTTGGTTACCTAAAAAACATATAGATGTTCAATATGTTGAAATTTGATATGAAATGAGAGGGCCTTGCCTCTTATTTATACTCTCCAAGTAGCTTCCTTAAAAACATCTTCTAGGTCACTTTGTCCACTTTCCTTATTTTAGGGTTAACACACTTCTAATTTCTCCATTAAATTTATTATTTAAATAATTCATTTGTATTCACTTTTCACTATAGTACACTCATCACATCACTTTATTATTTACCTTCTAAAATCTCTTAAACCACTTTGACTACTTTCCCCTTTTGGGGCTTCTAGATGACATATGAGGGTCCTCCAACTTCGTAAGGCCATAACTCTCAAACTGTGAGGAGTTATGTGACGTTACACATACCAACAAAAATGGAATGACATGTACTATACATATAGAATAGTATTACATGAAAATATATTGAAACTCATACCATTATCCATCAAAAAAACTTCAGTCCATTACCCAAACCTGGGTTATCCAACTTCTCATGACCATAACTCTCTAACCATGAGGAGTCATGTGACGTTCCACATGTTGATATTATGGTAGCTTCAGGAGGTATTTACCTCCACGTGTAAACTTGAAGAGAATAGAATACATCGGGAAGCAAGAGAAACCCTAATGAGTTGGCTAATAACCCTAGAAGATTTGTCAGCTCAAGAGGATAATTTATACTAGGTTATTAGCTTCCAAGAGAAGAAGCCAGCTAGAAGAATTAATATAAATTGAACAGATAGATACCCAGAATGAGAAGTCGGCCTAGGAAATTTGCCAGAATTAGTATAAATATAGGATGCTAGTTCTCATTCTGGCAGGCAGTCTCAGAATTGCAGAGCAACAACTTGTGCACACTGCAGTTCCCAGTCTTATGCTCAGGTTCGAGGAGAGATGCCATTGCAGTTGTTGCAACTAGTAGATCACATTTGTCTTGGACTATATCTTGGTTAGGGTTTGGATTATTTGATCATCTCTTGTTGATGCACTATCATTGGGGAAAGGTGCTCTACCCTTTGTTTGGCTATCTAGCCTAGGGTTTGCTTCCGAAATGATTCTCTCTCAATATTAAGGTGCTTGGAGGGTGGCTTCGGCCTATGGTTTGGTGAAAATAGTATTCTCAATGGTAAAATGAGAACATCCATTATATTATAATAGGCTATGTGCCCACACCTCCTTCATTCAGTATAATTGCTGGAAGAAAACATAATCGTAAGGATATTGGGCTCATTGAAGAATTATAACTAGGGTTTCTAGCAGGAGCAGTCACCATAGCACTACTGCTAAGGTTACTAGCAGGTGCAGTTGTAGAAACCCTAATCCTCTCATTGAGGCACCTTAAGTGAAGGGATTGACCTAATTTCTATACAGATCAGTGTGCCCTATCATAGCGCATCTCCTGATACTCTTAGCAAGACAAGACGTCAAGTTTGAGTTTTTTGGTCAAATCTAGGGTTGACCAAGTCAAATAAGCCATGACTTACTCTATGAAGTCAGAGAACAAGTTAGATGGAGCTTCTAACTTCAGAGCATGGAAGACAAGGATCAACCACATCCTTGCCAATAATAAAGTGTTGAATATCGTGAAAGGAAATATCGTGGAACTAATGTTTGAAGAATGAAAAGAGAAGGAACCAAAAAGCATTACAGTTATGGAGAAGTTCAAAGACAGTGACATCAATGCTATGAGTATCATAGTGGAATATATAAAAGACCACTTGATACCCTACATCTCCCACCTTGACTCATCGAAGAAGATGTACAATGCCCTAATAAACCTCTTCTCAGTCAGAAACATTGGACAAGTAATGAGTCTAAAGAATGAGCTCTCTGACATGAAGATGAATGATGATGATAGCATAACATCATACTTTGTGAGGATATCCTAGTTAAGATATCAACTACAAGATATTAAAGAGATCATTTCAGAGAAGGAATTGGTAAACATAGTACTCAATGGTCTTCCCAAGACATGGGATGCATTTGTCGCAAGCATGAACACAAGAAAGGAGTATATGACATTTGAAGAAATTTGGACTTGTTGTGATCAAGAAGAATCAAGGATTAGTATAAAAGAGAAACCCAAAAAGAAGTACAATGATCAAGCCTTCACAACAAGATTCAAGAACTTCATGAACAAAAGGAAGTCTGTCTCAAGGAGGAAACCAAATCAAGAGAAAGACATTTCAGAAATACAATGCTTCAACTGTCGAAAGTATGGTCACTACAAGAATCATTGTCTCGAGCTAAGGAAAAGGAAGGAGAAACACGAAGAATCATTTTCCGAAGAAAAGGAACCTACAATGAAGACTAAGCAAGATGAAAGAGACTTCTTATTCTAAAGGTAACAATACTCTTCTTATTTCTTGTACATATCTCATTTGTATCGTCTCTATACATATCTTGTATATCTATCTGTTGAAAGATAATGTATTCCAATAAGAACTGTACCTATGGAAGAACAAAAATATAATGATTGATATCATTAGATAATACACATGAAAGGATGAAATATGCCAAATCAATTATGAAGAGACTCAGAATAAGAAAAGACATAAAGAAATTGGAGAAATACTTATAACGTTTTTGTAGAAGACAACAAGATGGAAGCATGGAATCTGTTAGGCAAAGAGATCCAATTATATATTGCATAAGACAGTAAAGATGCAGATGGAATCGTGGACTCTGTTAGATAGAGGGATCTGATTATATGCACTCATACATGAATCAAGGATTAGGAGATATATAATCCTATGATCCATTGAAGATGATGAAGTATATATCCATGGTAGCAGCCATGAAAGAAAGTACGTGTCCAGTTCAACCTCAGAAGAACTCTTCTTCGAAGAGAAGCCTTAAAGTACTCCTGGTTGTCCATACACATCCCTGATCCTATGATGAAAGAAATAAATTGAATCTTTAGGGCATGGAATCTATAAGAAGCTCCATGGACCCGAGAACTAGAGAAACACATCAAAAAGAACATGAATATTCCAAGAAAGAAAGAGAAGCCAAAACAACCAGTCATTGTATCAAGAATCAAAAGATTACCACACTGATATGAACTCACCAAAATTAATCAAGCAGAGGAACTGAAATTCATGATGAAGAATAGTGTATGGAAGACTTATGAATAAAATCTTTGCAAGATCCAAAACTAGGGGTTCTCCCAGATGTAGGGAGAAGACTATGATGATTACTTGTTCTAGTAAATCAAGCATGCCTCTACATAAGTCATTATATCATCCACAATATCCATGGGTTGGAGTTCTACATCGGATGAATGTAAAGAATGTTCTCCAGAAAAATTGAATAAAGAGCGTATGAAGTCCAAAAAGGAAAAAGTGGTTCTCCAATACATATCTCCACAGATGAACAGATCATCATAAATTTTGGTAAAGCTTCTATCAAAGATGAAATAGTTTGTGTACTCAAGATGGAGCTCATGAAGATGACTTTTTTACTGAGAAAGGAAGATATGACTCCTAGGTTTGGAGGGAGAACTGAAAATATTCTTGAGTACATTCATCTTCAAAGATTGAAAAATAGTCCATCTTGGACAGATTCTTTCCTATTCGGAAAGTGGATTGAGACTTATGAAGGTCAGTGATTTATGATTGTGGTTAACATGGGAAATAGTCCATATTGTTGATGTATCATAGACAATGACTTCCTATTATGGTTAACATGGGGAGTGGTCTAGGGAAGTTTCTCTTCTTGAGGGTTACTCAAGAAGACTGGCCTGCCTCGCCAGACAATGATTTCTCATTGTGGTTAACATGAGGAATGGTTTGTTTTGGAGGTTGGTACATGATAGTCTTTTCCTCTTGTGGTTAACAGAGGAAATGGTCTAGAAAGTCATTCCTTAGGGTTTATACATTCTCTCCAAGGTGCACTTTTATTAGTGTAGGAGGAATGTTCCAGGGTGGGGAATGGTCCAGGCTCAACAATCAGGGACAAACATTCCTTAGGGTTTATACATTCTCTCCAGGATTCACATTCATTAGTGTAGGAAGAATGGCCTAGGGTGGGGAATGGTCGAGGTTCAAAAGACATGACAAATATTCTTCCTTTCTTGAGAATAATTCTCCATATATCTCATTGTTCTACTATGAGGGCATATATTTTTTTAGATATCACATATTTGAGTGAAAGATTGGCCCAGATGATTCAGTTTATATCGTAACATTGTTTCTATGTAGGTTTATATCAAATGATTGTTGTGAAGATTGTATGACAGTAGATGTATACTACTGTGGTGGATTTGTTCCATTGTTAGTGACTATACGTTACTGATCAAGTACTTGTTTGCTACTTGGTCTGGTAGTGTACCACTGGATTGTAGTTATGTACTACTATTATATACATGGTTGTGTTCTATTTTGTTTTGATTGCCTTGAATACTATCAATAGTATTGGAAATGATTATCAGTTAGATGGATAATCAAAGGACAAAGATTTCCCAGACAGAAAATGGTTCATAGCATTTACTCTTGTAGATTAGAAGAATGGCTCTTGTATCACTCTGTGGAGTGGTCATTATGTCTAATTACTCAGATAGAGTATGGTTTCGAGAGATGATGCAGTTGATGACACTAATTATGATGATGGTGCTCATGATCTAGTCATGATCTAGTCTATACAACTATGTTGATGCTACCGGGTGAATGGTGTGGTTTTGTGCTCAAGACCATTACCTGTAATACCTCCCTAGCTAGGAGGGAGTGTTGATATTATGGTAGCTGCGGGAGGTATTTACCTCCACATGTAAACTTGAAGAGAATAGAATACATCGGGAAGTAAGAGAAACCCTAATGAGTTGGCTAATAACCCTAGAAGACTTGTCGACTCAAGAGGATAATATATACTAAGTTATTAGCCTCCAAGGGAAGAAGTCGGCGAGAAGAATTAATATATATTAAACAGAAAGATACCTAGAATGAGAAGTCGGCCCAGGAAATTAGCCAGAATTAGTATAAATATAGGAGGCCAGTTCTCATTCTGGCACGCAGTATCAGAATTGTAGAGCAACAACTTGTGCACACTGTAGTTCCCAGTATTGTGCTTAGGTTCGAGGAGATATGCCATTGCAGCTGTTGCAACTAGTAGATCACATTTGTCTTGGACTATATCTTGGTTAGGGTTTGGACTATTTGATCAGGTCTTGTTGATGCGCTATCCTTGGGGAAAGGTGCTCTACCCTTTGTTTAGCTATCTAGCCTAGGGTTTTCTTCCGAAATGATTCTTTCTCAAGGTTAAGGTGCTTGGAGGGTGGCTTTGGCCTATGGTTGGGTGAAAATAGTATTGTCAATGGTAAAATGAGCACATCCATTATATTCTAACACCACGTACCACCAGAAATGGCATGACAAGAAATATCCATATAGGATAGTTTCACTGACAGATTCACTGACCTTAATCTCATTATTCCAAAAATAAGCATGGGTTCGCTAACCATACTTCTAGGATAAATCAATCTTCAAAGTGTCTTTGCGTGAGGGATTTCACCATAAGGGAACCAGTTTGGAGTTCATCCATTTCTACTTATTATCAACCACGACAACAAAATATTGAGTCATTTTTACATCAAACAAAATTGGGTCCATTAACCAAACCTTTGTGCTACCAGGAATTCTTCTAGGGTTGAAATCAATGAAAACCAACCTTAATCAACAATATCCCCCTTTGGCATTGAGGGAAACAATATGATGAAAAACTGAAATTATGTCATGAAATAATTAAGTCATATCACTCATGCTCCCCATGGAAACATGCCTCTATCCTTTTCATCTCTGTGACCATGTCTCCCCCTCAAACCATAATTATTTCCTCTATATTTGATGAATATGTACCCCTTTGTCATCAATGGAAAAGGTATCTTTCCATTAGGGTTGCTCCCCCTGACTGAACTATCCTATTTATGGTGATTCCTCATGTACATCTAAGACATATAAGATAAGCATTCAAAAGCATTCATTTTTTAGTATAAATAACTCTGAGTCTCTAGCGAAGATACTCAAAGGCTTCCCATGGAAGTGGTTTTGTAAAAATGTCTGCCACTTGTTATTTTGCGCCCACATACTCAACTCTGCTGTTATTTTCTGCAACTTGTTCCTGTAGAAAGTGATACTTTATTGGAATGTTCTTTGTATTGGATTGAATCACCGGGTTCTTTGAGATACCGATGGAGCTTGTATTATCATAATATATTGGAATGTGCTTATCATACTCAGCCTGTATATCTGTCGAAGTTTGTTTCGTCCATAGAACATGTGTACAACATGTTTCTACTGCAATATACTCTGCCTCAATTGTAGATATAAATATTGAGGATTATTTCTTGCTTAGCCATGATACTAAACATTCACCCAAGTAGAATGCTTCTCCACTCGTGCTTCATCGGTCATCAATCAAACTTTCCCAATATGCATTTGTTTAGGCAATAAGAGATAGATCCTTTCCTTTTGGATACCATAATCAAAACTCTTTTGTTCCATTGAGATATATGAAAATTCTCTTCATTGCTAATACATGTGATTCCTTTGGTGCTGCTTGAAATCGTGCCACTTGTCCAAATGCCTGCATTACATATGGTCTGGATGTTGTCACATATAGTAGGTTTCCAATCATTGACCTATATTTCCTCTGATTTGTAGACTTTGAATCATCATCTTTCCTTAACTTGCAACTGGTTTGCATGGGAGTGATAACTGGTTTGTAATCTTCCATTCCAAAAATCATTAACATTTCTATGATATAATTGGTTTGTGAAATAAAAATTCCTTGGTTTTGTTTGACATATTTGAAGTCCCATAAAGAAGGATAGTTCTCCAAGTAATGACATTTCAAATTCATTCCTTGTAACCCATCCATCTTCATTCAATTTATTCCTGAAAACCCATTTTGTGTCGATCACATTCTTATTCTTTGGTCTTGGAACCAATTACCAAGTGTTATTTTTCTCTATTTGATACAATTATTCATCGATGTCCTTATTCCAAAATTTATCCTTGTTGGCTTCTTCAAAATAGTTTGGTTCAATTGTAGATAAGAGTGCTAGGTGTGTCTGTTATGGTGAACAAAATCTTCTTGTAGTCTCAACTCTTGCATCTTTGTTTCCTATAATCTGATTCGAAGGATGATTCTTTTGTACTCATCTATTAGGTGTCTTTGGAGACACCTGATGAACCTGCTCTTCTTATTCTATCAAATTCACTTCATATTCCTCATCTACTTCTTTTTTATCTTCTTCTTCCTTTTCGAAAGGTTATTCCATTGATTAATTTCCTTCTTCCTTTGATTCTGCTATGCATGTTTCCTTAACTGTTATGTTGATGCTTTTCACGACTTTGTTCAATATCATATTGTAACACTTGTATTCTTTCCTTGTACTTAAGTAACCTACAAATACTCCTTTGTCCACACGAGAGTAAAACTTTCCCATTCTTCCATATTCTCTTTTGATGTAGCATTTGCTTCCAAAAACTATGAATTTCTTGACATTTGGTTGTCTTTCTTTCCATAGCTCGTAGGGAGTTTTGGAAATGTTATTTGTGAGAATTACTTTCTGTGTCCAAAATATATCTGTCAATTTGGAATCCATTAGAATTGTTCGATCCATTTTCTATATTGTCCTGTTCTTTCTTTCAACAACTCCATTTTGTTGAGGTGTCCTACGAACGAAGAATTTCCTTTTTATTCCATGAATACTGCATTAGTCCATAAATTCCTTTGAAGTGAACTCTCCTCTATTATCAGATCTCAAGCATTTGATTTTTGAATCCATTTCATTTTCAACCATTTCCTTGTAGATCTTAAAGTTTTCAAAGGCTTCTGACTTATTCTTGAGAAAGAAAACTACAGTCATTCTTGTATAATAATCAAGTAATAACATATAGTATTTCTCACCTTTTAAACCCTTTGTTGTAGTTGGCCCAGCTAGATTAGTGTGCACAATTTCTAGTGGTCTTTTCGTTGAATATTCCTTTGACTTGAACCTGGTCTTTGTTTTCTTTCCTTGTTGACAATGCTTGCATAAAGTGTTGGTTGGTTTCGTGATCTGGGGCATTTCTCTTACTACTTATCTTTTGCTAACTTTGACAAGGTTATCAAAATGAATGTGACCCACTATTCTATGCCATATCCAACTTTCATCTTCCTTTCCTAGAGAACACTTTTCATTTCAAATTTCACTTAACACATATATGTTTGTTGAAGTTCTTGCAGCTATAGCAATCAATTTTCCTAAACCTTCTTTTCTTATCCCGCACTTTTGTGAATCAAAAGTAACTTTATGACCTTGGTCTCACATTTGAATCACACTTAGAATATTATGTTTCATATCTTCTACTAGTAGAACATTTTCTTCCTTTGTATTCTTCTTCCCAATAAAGATTGTTCCTTTTCTAATGATTTTAGCTGAATCATCATTTTCGAAGGAGACTGATCCATTTGTTTCCTTTCTTAATGTAATAAAATTGTCTCTATCACCTGTCATGTGTTTTGAATAGCCAATATCAACACACCAACCATGTTTCTTTTGCTTAGCTTGTAGAGAAAGTGGGCATTCATCATTGTTATACTAATTCTGCTTTCTTATCCATGTCATTTTTTGAGGTTCTTGTCTGTGAGTGTTGTTATTATGTTGTGGTTCTCTAGGACATACTGTCATTCTGCAATCCTTGTCCATGTGTCCACAGTTGTTACATTTGTAACATTCCACTTCAGTGCTCAAAGATTCAAACATGTTGTAACTTCTGTGTTTCACTAGGCCTTCTTGGATAACACTTTTGTGTACGACTTTCAAAGTTGTTTATATTCTTGTTGTTAGCTCTCCAATTCACAACTTTATGTCCAAAATTATTACATGCATAACATAAACCAAAAAATATAGTTTGATACTTGGGAGTTGAAGATCTTATGAAAGGAGGTGCTCTTATGACTCCTTCTTCTTCTTGAGTCCTATTTGTCTATTGTTGATTCTGAAATCTGAATCTTCTCAATGGAGGAGTGTCCCTGTAATCTTCTCATCCCTTTTTATTGTTTCTGCATAAATTTTTGGATATGTTTCTTTATCTGTTGTTTTGGAGCTTCATCCATTTTTTGTCTGATTGTATCCAAGTCCGGACATGTCAAGATGAGATTTTTGACTGTTGATAATGTCATCCAAAACTTTTGAGCTATTCTTCATATTTTTATTTTAAATATTTTCTTAATATGACAACCTCTTCTTCCGAATTTCCAATGATCTTGTCCTTTTCTTCTAGCTATTCTTTCAATGCTTCTTCAATTCTTTTATCTTCTTCAATTTGAACATTCAAATTTGTGATCATTTGTTCTAGTTCTTGAGTGTCTTCTTTCTTATCTAGTTCCTCGTGTAGTTTCTTGTTTTTCTTCTTTTCTCTTCTGATAACTTCTATGGCACACATCAATTCTTCTCGATAGTCAAGTTATTCCTCTTCAATTTCTTCTTAAACTTCTTCATATTCTTCTTCGTCTTCTTCTTCGTCTTCTTTATTAAAGTCTTCTACTTCCATGAATATAACTCTTCCTGTCTCACTGTCACTGACTTCATCTTCATCTGATTATGAGATGTCTTATTTGGTGCATAAGATTTTCTTGAAAAAATTCTTTGTAGTTCTTTTGCCTTTATATGTTTGTTTTCGTTTTGAGTAACCTTCATCATTTCTCTTTTTCTTATCAGGAAATTTGTTAGCAAAATGATCAATACCATCACAATTAAAACAAATTAAAGGAAGCTTACCTCTATACCTACCGTCGATTCCCTTATTCAGTATTTTGACAAAGTTGCCCACTTCTTCATCATGTTGTGAGATGTCACTATTGATACTATGTTCTTCTTGTTGCTTTTCTTTTTGCTTTGATATTTTGGATGCTTTGAAATTTTCTTCTTTTACATCTGGATTTTCTTGTTCAATTCTCATTTCATATGCTATGAAGATTCCATGCAGTTCATCCATGCTTATTGAGTTTAGATCTGATCTTTCTTCTAGTGATGATATCTTAGGGTCAAATATGATAGGAAGAGATCTTAGCACCTTTTGAATAATTACAGATTCTTTGATTTCTTCTCCCAATCCTGTAATGTTCCCCAAATTTACCAAATAAAAAAAAATGTTAGGGACATTAAATCTATTTCTCTTTGAACAACTTATCTCGAAAGACCTATTGTTATTATAAGTAGGTAGTTCTCATTACTGTTAACTTTTAAAAGGTTTATGTTTCCAGTTATTGACATAATTAACTACCATTATAACAGATTTTATCTTTGATTTATTTCTTACTACGCAGTATTCATATACTTAAAGGGCCAAAGGTAACTTTTCTATACCCCAACCTCTCAGATTACCAACATATATAAATAAGCATAATGGTTAGTAAACCCCCACTAACATTATGATCCTATCCATATATCTATATATATCTATATATCTATCTATCTATCTATCTATCTATATATATATATATATACACATATATATATATATACGTATTAACGTTAGATTTACAGGGGAAGAACCCCACTTGAATTACAGAAACGATTTAAGCACAGACGGTACCCATGTCATACAGGACTAAAAAAAGTTGAGTTTAAAACATAGATTGCGTACTTAAAAAGTAAGGTTCAATACATCTATCACAGACTTAAAACCTTCTGTCTCTTCACACTCTGGGCACTTCTCAGTTTACGGGTGCTAGCTCCTCTTCACTAGACCCTTCGTTCATATGTATTTGTGTTGTGCCCTTGTGCTAATGCCTTATTGTAGGAATGAGAAAGAGTGGTTTCAACCAACCACTTTTCACCCAAAAATCCTCCTCTAGCTGACACATGCCCCATCACTAAAACAATGGTTGAAATTGTGGCCCGCTCAAGGAATAATATCCTCCGTGCAATTTTTGGCTCCGCAATCCTTCCCATCCATCGATCTCCTTCCTCTCAGCGCTGCTTCCAATCAACGACTTCTATCAAACTCTGTTCCACCCTTATTTTATTTTTCCACACATCTCCCCATATTCCCACAATTTTTCGACACGTAACTGTCCTCTGGATCAACAACTATCATTGACTCCACTTTTCTGGCCTCCAAGAGTTTCAACTCTCAAATCCACTCTCCTCTGCATGCCAATATCCCAAAGTGGGATATCTATTGCCACATGTCCCCTTGAATCCACAACTAGGATCTCCTCTGCGGATCCGACATTCGAGGATCTCAAATCTCCAGTCCTTTTTCCTTCTTTTTAAATATGCGAAATCCTACCACGTGTCCTCTTAAATCAGACGACCTAGAATTACTTTGGGTCCTTGTCCATAGTCCACATATATTTGCCACATCTCCTTTATGGATCTACCAGTTTAGATTCACTTTGGGTGATCTAACGACTCATATCTGTTCTGGCTCTTTGGACTTCTGAGATCTCAAATCTCAAACTCTCGTCCCTGCTGAATAGATATCTCCCAAATTTCTATATCTGGTGCCACATGTCCTCCTTTGCATCGATGACCCTTGTCATTTGCGGGACTTCGTCCTTTGACGATTTCAAATATTAACAACCATGAGTCTCCGAAGTGAATCCTTCTAGAGTCCACGATTTGGTGACACCTTCCTAACCTAGACAAATGACTAACGCTCATTGTAACTCTTTCGGCTTTGACTGTTTCAGTTCTCAAACTGAAACTCCATTGTAATTTTCTCCAGAGCTCGTGATATGGTGACATGTTTCCCCTTGCAAATCGACGACTCTCAGCTCTTCGACTCTTCGGGCTTTGGCTATTTCAACACTTCATTTTTCAGCTCCTTCAGGATCTCCTGATCCGTTGACATGTATCCTTTGACATGGATCTCCAGAATCTTATTTTCAAAACTAGGATTTCGCGACTTGCTACTTACAGGTTAACACTTACTCCACATTCATGACTTTTGAAATTTTGATATCTTTGGAGTGCCCAAATCCAATGGCTCCCACTCCTATGGATATAACGGTCTATATATTCCCTTCACGTTTCATGAATTTGGATGGTCTCTCACTTCCCTACTCCCAATCCCTAATATCCCAAAATTCTCCCTGGACAATCGACAGTCCAGATATCTCCTCAATCAATGGCTCAGATTAAATCACTATTTTATGTTTCACAAATCCTCATGACTCGGCCCTTTGACCTTTCCACTTTGCAAGTCAGCCAAATGTTGATCTCTTTACATGTCTCCCCTTTCTATGGACAGTCCCAATGATTTTAGGATTTCACGTTTCGGGGTTTCGCAGATTTCACTCTGCTTCTTCCAAATCTTCTCGTTGTGAAATTTCGATAATTCCTTGCGACTAACCAGTCTGCTACTTCTCTGAGATCTAACGGCTTGAAATATTTCGGCTTCTCCTGAATGGATATTAACCATTTATCTTCCTTCGATTACCTCAATTTTCTTGTGCCTTGCCTTTAGGAACTTCAACTCTTCAAGACTTAGATACCTTTCGAAGTGTTTCCTCTCGAGACTTAAAACCACTATTCCTCCTGATATTTTTCTTCACTTTCTTCCCTAACTTGGGATATTTCAAACGTTTTGAAGGCTACACCTTCCAAATTTATCTAAAACCCCTACTGGAGACGATTTCCTTAAATAATAGTTATGATCGCAAGTGTTATGTAGAGTTTGAAGACTCATTTAAATAATGGACCGACTCTGTAATAGGTAACAGATTTATGTATCTAAATCCCTATACATTTGCTCCTGAGATTAAAAGGAAGAGAACTGTAACCCTTTGTTATAATCAACACAGTCGTCTAAAAAAGGAAAATACTTGCAAAAAATTGAGAAATAGCTTTCCGTGTAACAAATGTTCATGTAGCTCGGATAATCCGTACTATAGGTAACAACACATACACAGATATATATTTCAATTCTGATATTCACTCAAAATTTTGTTTGGTAATTGCACAATTTAAACATTTCTTAATATTAGTCACAGATTGATCCGATAATTACTTTCCTATTGTAGATCGTAGATTATATCACAGGAATAGGAACTTTCACACTTTCGTCTCCAACAATACACACAACAATTTTCTTAGTTCTACTCAGGAAACTTCCATAAATTTATCAATAGTTAGCACATACAGTTGTCTTTATTGGCTCTAATCAATGCATAAATTCAATGATAGAGGCTTATTCAATAATTAATTTCCTTTTACCCAACTAGTAGTTGTAATATAACATTTAACCAGAACTAAGTAAATTCGTTCTACCAATTATTAATCAACATAACATTCATCCAGGGAAGAGTAGAAGAACATATCTGAAAAAATTGTTGGGACAAAAAATGAAACAACCAAGTTCCACCCAACCATAGACAAAAACATCCAAAACTACTTGTTCTGTTCACCCCCTAGCCTAACCATGAATCCATGAGAGAGAAGCTCGAAAATCCTCTTTCACTATAGTCTTCTTTCAGATTCCGATTTTTCCTTGCCTCACACTCATAATAGAAAGTCATATTATCTTTCCTAGCATACTCGACAACATCCTGCCTCCTCCCATATGTTATTTATGCAAAAGAATCTTGTGCCTAGGTCTTTTCCCCTTGGGAATTTTCATAGCTTTAGAAATCCCTGATTTTCCGGGGCAGCCAATGGCCAAATTCCTGATTTTTCACTTGTAAAATTCAGCCTTGAGGTAGTTCAATCCTCTTCCCCACTCATGGAGTCATGGTCAGTTGATTTCAACCTGGTTGTTCCATTTTTCCCTCAGCAATAAATATAAAATTATTTGTCTCTTACAAGTGTCATAGTCAAAGAGTTAGTTGGTAAAATTAAATCTTTGCCCAAGATTTCTTCAAATCTTCCTCTAATTCCCAAGTGGCCTCCTCAGGACTAAAGTGCTTCCATTGCACTTTTACTTGGGCGATGGCTCTGTTACGTAGTACTGTTTCTCTCCTATCCAGAATGCATAGAGGTTCCACTTGGAACTTGCCTTCTGGTTCCACCTGCAACATGGTCCAATCGATCATGTGAGTAGGATCATGAACATAATTCTTTAACAAAGAAACATGAAATCCATTATGAATTTTCAGATTTGTGGGAAGTGCGAGTTGATATGCTATGGGTCTAATTCGAGTTAAGATCTCGAAAGGGCCATAAAACCTTGGTGCCAACTTGGAATAGTTTCCCATCTTTAAGGAACTTCTTCTTTCTTTAACTTTTAAATACATGTGGTCTCCAACTTGAAACTCCTGGTGTCTTCTCTTCAGGTCCACATAATTTTTTTTTCTGTCTTCTGCCTCTTTTAAATTATGTTGTAATTTTCTTACTGTATTCTCCATTTCCTAAAGAATTTATGAACCTACCATGAGTCTGTCAAATGGGTTATCCCAGCTAATCAGAGTTGTATGCTTTATTCCACACATTACTTTGAAGGGGATCATCTTAGCTCATGTTTGGTAACCATTGTTGTATGAAAATTATACCAAGTGCAGGTAGTCTTCCCACTTACTTGGCTTCATCCTTATGTACATTCATAGAATATATTCCACTATTTGGTTTTTAGTTCAGTCTGCCCATCCATTTGTGGATGGTATCTTGTTCTTAAATACAAGTTAGTATTCAACCCTGCAAATAGCTCTTTCCAAAAAGTAGATGTAAATTTTACATCTCTATCCGAAATGACCATTTTTGGAATACCATGCAGTCTAAAAATTTCCTTCATGAATATTTCAACGATGTTAATATCTTTATAAGTAGATTTTATAGGAATAAAATGTGCAGACTTGCTTATCTTATCAATTACTACCATAATTGAATCATTCTATTTTTGAGTTCTAGGCAAACCTATGATGAAATCCAATGATATCATCTCCCATTTCCATTCTCGTATAGGTAGAGGCTACAACAGGGTGGATGGATGCTGGTGTTCAACCTTCACCTCTTGACAATCTTGGTGCTTAGACAAGTATTATGCTGTCTCGCCTTTCATATTATGCCAATAAAATAACATTCTTAGTGTTGTTACCATTTTCTAGTATCCCGGATGACAAGAATATGGTTTCTTATGTACTTTGTCTAAGACTGTTAACTTCAATTCAACATAATATGGTATGTATAATCTATTTTTAAATATCAGTAGAACATTTATGTCTCATATATGTTATGTCTAAATGTCTTTGATTATTTCATAAATATGCCACTATTTTAGTGTAATTTTCATCATTATTAGTTGCATCCTTTATCCTCTGCTCAAGATCACTTTCAGCCCTACTAATGTTCATTTCAAACAACTGATGAGTTATTCTACTTAAGGCATCAACCACCTTTTTTTAATTACCCTTGGTGTGTCTTACCTCAAAGTCAAACACACTTAAGAAGGCCAACCATCTTTTTTTCCTTGTGTTAAGGTCTGGTTGACTAAATAAAAAATTTCACACCATTGTTATGAGTCAACAAAATTTTTTTTATGCCCATTATATAGTGTCGCCACATCTTTAATTCATGGATGACAACTGCTAACTCTAAGTCATGAGTGGCGTAGTTTCGCTCATGCTCTTTTATTTTTCGGGACTCATAACAAATAACATGCCCTTATTGAGTTAGGAAACCTCCCAAACCTTCTTTGCTCGCATCCACACAAACTGTGAAGTCTTTATCCAGGTCTGCTATCCTTAAAATTATTGCGTTTGTTAATAGTTATTTTAACTCATTAAAAATATCCTCACATTTTTGTGACCAATTAAACTTGGTCCCATTTTTTTGTAGGGATGTGATAGGGTATGCAATCCTCAAGAATCCTTCTATAAATATGCCATAGTACCCAGTAATTCCCATGAATGACAGGATGTCGGCTACATCCTTGGGGATAGGTCATTCCATGATGGCTCTTATCTTCTCTGGGTCGACTGCAATACCTTTTTCAGATATTACATGTCCTAGGTACTGTATTTTATTTTGATAGAAGTCACATTTGTCAAATTTTGCATACAGTTTGTGTTTTCTTAAAGTTTGCAATACTATCCTCAGATGTTCTTCGTGTTCTTCTTATGTTTTAGAATATACTAGGATATCATCAATAAATACCAAAACAAACTTATCCAAATACTAACTGAAAATGTTGTTCATTAAACACATAAATGTCACTGGTGTGTTAGTGAGTCCAAACGGTACAACAACAAATTTGTAGTTTCCATATCTCGTCCCGAATGTTGCTTTTCTTATGTCTTCATATTTTCTTCTAACCTGGTGATAGCCAGATGTTAAATCCAGTTTAGAAAAAATCGTTGCCCCACCTACTTGATCAAACAGATCATTGATTCTAAGTAAGGGGTATTTGTTCTTAATAGTCATTTTGTTTAATTGTCTCTAATCAATGCATAATATTAGAGTTTCATCTTTCTTTTTAACAAAAAGGAATGGTACTCCCCATGGAGAGACAATTGATCTGATATATTCCTTTTCCAATAGTTCCTATAGTTGAATTTTTAACTTTGTTAATTCGGGTAAACTCATTCGGTAGGGTGCCTTAGATATAAGAGCTGAACGAGGCAGCAGATCGATAGAAAATTCTATCTCTCTCCTTGGAGACACATCTCTAAAATCATGGAAGACGATGAAATGATCTAAGCTAGATTTATTTTATTTTTCCAACACATTTGTTCCTTGGATAGTATAAATCTCACAAACTTTTCTCATGCACTTCTTAAATTGCATCGCTGAAATCTGCCTAACTGAGATAGGTTTTTGTATGCCTTGTACTATCCTAACAGTGTCATTTTCGTCTTTATAATTGAGTGTTTTTTCATAACAATATAGAACTTCTTTATGCCTTTATAACCAGTCCATTCCAATAATTATATCATAAGACCCTAACAGTAGGATATTCACATTTATCTTTGTGTTTTGACCACCTAAACTGAACTCACAATCAGAGATAAATCAAATACTTTTCTTTTTGTTCTTGTTGCTAGTTGTACTAGCCAAGATTTTGCATGTCTTGTTTTCTTAAGTTTATTTGAATCCACTACACTAGGAGAAATATAATGCAAGGTAGCTCCTCGATCAATTAAAAAATAAACACAAGTAATTTTAACATTATCTTGAACTTCCACTATAGTGGACTAGTTATCACCTTGTTAGCCATCCACGACTGCATTGATCTGATGTAATCTTCTACCTACATCTCCTAATGTAGAGGCTTCTTGTAGGTTGTGAACTGTAGTCCTGGTTACTGAAGTCAAACATGGGCAATTCCTCCTTAAGTGAGGTTCTCCACATTCCCAACATTTTAACGGTTCTATGGGGTTGTCCCCAAACTTCTTTACCACCTCCTTAACTGGTTTACCACCTCCTTGGGTGTTCTAGTTGTTGGAGTGAAAATATTTCCATGGAAAAAAATTTCCTGCATTCCAGAAAGGGGTTGGTTGATATCCCTTCCTCTGTTGGTTCATTTGGTCTTGTTTCTTGTCTTTCCTGTCTTGTGAAGTTCTGACCGTTGTTTGTATTGGTCGTAACACATTCGAGCCTTCCTAAAAAATTCACTTAAGGACTTGTGGTTGTCGAATTTGATTCTTTCCTTATAGGACTGTGGTAAACAAATTAGGAACCGTTGTATTTTTACTTTTTCCTCCTAGATATAAGGAACAAACCTTAATAATTCCATGACTTTGTTTATAAGGTCATCCATAGTCATTTTAACGAGTCGTAGTTCATAAAATTATTTGGTTGTTCTTTCATAGTAAAATTCAGATAAATATTGTTTCTTAAAGTATTTCTTGAAATCCAACCACTCCATCTATTTTTCCTTTAGGCCCTTGGCAAACTTCAGGTCCTGCCACCATCTACTTGCTTTTCCTTTTAGGTTATAGATAGCCACTCTGACCTTCATGTTGCTGGAATAATTGTAGATTTGGAAATAATTTTTTATGTCCAGTAACCATGCTTCATCCTCCTCCCCTATTCTAGATTCTCCATCAAAGGTGGACAGTTTGATTTTCTTGAACTCTACCTCCAAGTGGTCCACCTGTTTCCTTTTTCTTCTTGTAGTTTTTTTTATTTTCTCCTGATGGTGTACCTTCATAAGAGTTGTCCCATTTTTCTCATTTAGGACCAGAATTTTTAGAGTCCCCTTTTCTGACCTCTTCTTCCTCATTATTATCCTTCAAGATATTCTTTGTTACTATGCTACGCAACAATACTTCATTTATTTCCTACTATTCTTGTTGTTCCTTTTTCATTTTCTCATTATCTTCTTTGAAAACACATAGTTCCACAATGAGATTTCTCATGGTTTCCAAAACCTCAGTAGGTGAACTTCCATCACTATTCTGCCTCGGATCTTCAGGAGGTATTTTCTCAGGATTCTCCTTGAGTTTGATCTCAAGTTCATTCTGTGTGGTCATGATCACAACATAAATAAAGTTTTTTTGTTTGTAACCATAACTGTTTTGTTAGTTTTTCATTAAAAAGAAATCATGTGCTAAGAACACAATTTTGGCCCTCTTTAAGGTCCAAGTGTCGTAACCTTCACTCTGATACCATATGTACTATTCCCCAAATTTACCAAATAATTTATTTTTTCTTAGGGACATTAAATCTCTTTCTCTTCGAATAACTTATCTTGAAAGACCTACTATTATTATAAGTACGTAGTTGTCATCACTATTAACTTTTTCAAGGTTTATGTTCCCATTTATTGACACAATTAACTACCATTATAATAGATTTTATCTCAGAGTTATTTCCTACTGCACAATAATCATACACTTAAAGGGACAAAGGTAACTTCTCTATACCCCAACCTCTCAGATTACCAACATATCTAAATAAGCATAATAGTTAGTAAAACCCCACTAAATAAGATTTCAATCAACGACTGGTATCAAACACCATTCTTCCCTCATTTACTTTTTCCACACATCTCCCCAAATTCCCATGACATGTCGACACGTAACTCTCCTATGGATCAACAACTATCATTGACTCCACTTTTCTGGCCTCTAGGAGTTTCAACTCTCAATTCCACTCTCCTATGCATACCAATCACCTAGAGTGGGAGATATATTGCCACCTATCCCCTTGAATCCACGGTTAGGATCTCCTCTGTGGATCCAGACTTTAGGGATATCAAATTTGAAGTCCTTTTTCCTTCTCCTTAAATATGAGAAATCCTTCCACATGTCCTCTTAAATCGGATGGACTAGAACTACTTCGGGTCCATTCCCATAGTCTATAGATATTCGCCATGTCTCCTCTCTGGATCTGTCGGTTCATATTCACTTCGGGTGATCTGATGGCTCATATATGTTTTGGCTCTCTGGACTTCTGAGATCTCAAATCTCAATCTCTCATCCTTGCTGACTGGATATCTCTAGAAGTTGTAGATATGGCGCCACGTGTCCTCCTTTTCATCGATGACCCTCATCATTTTCGAGACTCTAACCTTCAACGATTTCAAATCTCAACAGCCATGAGTCTCCGGAGTGAATCCTTTCGGAGTCCATGATTTGGTGACACATGTCTGAACTAGATCAATGACTAACGTTCTCTATGAATGTTCGGGCTTTAGCTGTTTCAGTTCTCAAACTAAAACTCCAGTGTAATTTTCTCCAGAGCTCATGATCTGGTGACAAGGGTCCCCTCGAAGATAGCCAACTCTCATCTCTTTGGCTCTCTGGGATTCGAATGTTTCAACACTTCAAATTATTCCTCCTTCTGGATCTCTAGACCCATTAACACATATCCTCTATGGATCCAATGGTCCAGACTCTTCTTTTTCCAATCAGGATTTTAGGACTTGTGACTTCTAGGTTAACACTTCTTCCACATTCTCGATTTTTGAAATGATGATATCTTCGAAGCACCCTAATCTGACAGCTTGAACTCCTATAGATATAACAGTCCAGATCTTCCCTTCATGTATAAGGACTTTGCATTTCGTGAAGTTGGATGGTTGGTCACTTCCCTGCTTCGGATCCCCAATATCCCATAATTCTCCCTGGACAATCGATGGTCCAGATATCTCCTCGATCAACGACTCAGATTAAATTATGATTTCATGTTTCGCGAATCCTCAGGACTCTGCCCTTTAACCTTTCCACTTTGTGAGCCAATGAAATATTGATCTCTTTCCACATGTCCCATTTCAATGGAAGGTCCTAATGATTTCGTGATTTCATGTTTTGGGGTTTCGCAGATTTCACTATGCTTCTTCCAAATCTTTTGGTTGTGAAATTTCGATAATTCCTCATGACTAACTACTGCACTACTTCTCTGAGATCTAACGTCTTGAAATATTTTGGATTCTCTTGAATGGATCTTAACCCTTGATCTTCCTTTGATTACCTCAAATTTTCTGTGCTTCATCTTTAGGCACTTCAACTCTTCAATACTTAAACACCTTTCTAAGTGTTTCCTATTGAGACTTAAAACCACTATTCCTCCTGAGATTTTTTTTTTCTTTCTTCCCTAACTTAGGAGATTTCAAAAATTTCGAAGGACACACCTTCCAAATTTCTTTGAAACCCCTACTGGAGACAATTTCCCTAAATAATAGTTATGATCGCAAGTGTTATGTAGAGTTTGAAGACTTGTTTAAATAATGGACTGACTCTGTAATAGGTAACAGGTTTATGTATCTAAATCCCTAGACATTTTCTCCTGAGATTAAAAGGAAGATTACTATAACCCTTTTTTATAATCAACACAAATGGCTAAAAAAGGAAAATACTTGCAAAAAATCGAGAAATATCTTTCCATGTAATAGATGTTCATGTAGCTCAAAAAATCTGTATAGGTAACAACACATACACAAATATATATTTCAATTCTGATATTCACTGAAATTTTCATTTGGTAATTGCACAATTTAAACATTTCTTAATATTAGTCAGAGATCGATCCGATAATAACTTTACTACTGTAGACCGTAGATTATATCACATGAATAAGAACTTTCACACTTTTGTCTACAACAATACACACAAAAGTTTACTTAGTTTTACTCAGGAAACTTCCATACATTTATCAAGAGTTAGAACATACAACAATATTTCCTGGCTCTGCTCAATGCATAAATTCAACGATAGAGGCTTATTCAATAATTCATTTTGTTTTACCCAACTAGTAGTTGTAATATAACATTTAACCAGAACTAAATAATTTTTTTCTACCAATTATTAATCAACAAAAAATTCATCCAAGGAAGAGTAGAAGAACATATCTGATCAAATTGTTGGGAAAAGAAATGGAACAACCAAGTTCCACCCAACCATAGAACTGAACAACCAAAACTACTTGTGCCATTCACCCCGTAGCCTGACCATGAATCCATGAGAGAAAACTTGTAAACTCCTCTTTTGTTGTAGTCTTGTTTCAGATCCTGAGTTTTCCTTGCCTCAAACTCAGAATTAGTGCTCATAACATCAAATGATATTCTCTTTCCCAGCATACTCGGTAGTGTCCTACCTCCTCCTATATGCTATATATGCAAATAAATCTTGTTCCTAAGTATTTTCCCCTTGGGAATTTTTGCATCTTTACAAATCCTTGATTTTCAGGGGCTGCCAATGGCTAAATTCCTGATTTTCCACTTGTAAAATTCATCCTTGAGGTAGTTCAATCATGTTCTGCACTCATGGAGTCATGGTTAGATAATTTCAACCTAGTTCGTCCATTTGTCCCTCAACAATAAATATAAAATTCTTTGTGTATTACAAGTGTCAGATTCAAAGAGTCAGTTGGGCAAATCAAATCTTTTCCCAATCAGTCACAATAATTAAATTACAATTAGCCAAATTCTAAATTTGGAATTTTCATAGATGGAAATAATTTTCCAAATTCGAATTTGCCAAAAATGAAAATAAATTACTAAGTGCATTCAAACTTCAATAATAATTTATTTTTGCGGATATTACAAATCCTATGATTGCATTCATTGTTTCATCGTCTCGTAAGAGGTAGGCTGCAATATTCTCATCTTCCTTCATCTTTGGTTGTTCAAACTGACCTTTGTAATCTTGAAGCTTTGTTACTTTGACTTTTGAATCTCCTTCATAAATATTTCAAAGCTTGTCCCAAATATATTTAGTGGATTTACAATGCTCAACTTTGGTGAATATTGTTTCTTTGAGACCATTCATAAGTGCATTTGTGGCTTTGGAATTATTCTGACCAAGTTTCACTACTTTGTCATTTGTTGGTGGAACTGCTAATGTTGTGTATCAATCTACAATTGATCGCCAAATTTAAAATCCACGTGCCTGTATATATGTCTTCATCCTTATGCTCCAAAAAGCATAGTTATGTTCATCAAACAGTGGTATTCCATTTTTATACAAGTTGTTTCTCTCCATGATCTACCTTTCAGTGGTTAAACTGATTTCTGAAGGAACCTGCTCTGATACCAATTGTTGGATTACTGAGAGGGGGCGTGAATCATTAATAGAGAAATTATAATCCATTCTAAACCAAATAATCCAAGTGGTATATCAATGTAGAGTTATCATCCAATAATAATAAATGAACAAA
>ML838267.1:18881-44561 GCA_009831015.1 Picea engelmannii | reverse complement strand
TGAGGAAAACAGGTTAAGTGACCTAGAAATGGGTTAAGTGACCTAGAAATAAGTTGAGTGACCTAGAAATGGGTTAAGTGACCTAAAAATAGGTTAAGTGACCTAGAAGTGGGTTAAGTGACCTAGAAGATGCTTTTAATGAAGCTACTTGGAGAGTATAAATAAGAGGCAAGACTCTCTCATTTTATATCACACTTGAGCATATTGAATATCTATAGGTGACTGAGGTAACTAAAGTATATCTAAGAAAAATTTCAAAGGGAAGGTGAAGAAAAGAAGGCCAAAATTCAAGGGAGGATAAATTCTTTTGATGATGCTTTCTAAGGTTTTTTATTTACAGGTCATCTCACCATATTCGCAATAACTTTTTTTCTAGAATGATTCAGACCCTGAAATTGATAGGCCATTGTGGAAACATATCCAAGTATCTATGGTAAGACATTTAGCTTGTGGTTCATTCTATTTTTGAAGTTAAACTCCGTGGAAAATAAGGTTTGTGGCTAGTCCTGAAACTAGTCTAAAACAGGTGTTTCGGGTAAAAACGTCATAACTTCTTCATAACAGATCCGAATTAGGTAAGAACAAATGTGTTGGTTATAGTACATGATTTAGTATTCTATGTAACAATTTTGAATCCATTCAAAAAATATTTCGTGCGGGGAACTCTCTACAAGGTCGCTTTCTAGAATAAGCCAGAATTCAACAAGGTATGCCATTTTTTCAATAAATCATTTTCTGAGAGGTTCCAAGTAGTTACACCTGGAGAAATTGCATAAAACAAACTGAAGAACATTGTGTATTATTTTCAGATCTTATTCATTACAGGTACATAGTTATGATTATTTCAAGTTAGGGTTGTTGACTAATCCCAAACTAGTCATGTGAGACTAAAGAAAAGGTTGATGAAAAGGCTAGTCTCTTGTTGTTAAAGTTAAGGAAGGTTTGTAGGTATGTGATCATATAAACCAGGTCTATTAGAGAGTTACAAATCATATTTTGATGATGAAATTGATGAGGGATTTTGGTTAAGGTACATGTTGGGTACATGGTTGAGACAAGTAGTTGATGAGTTGGCACATATATGAGGTGTATAGTTGATGATGTTGGTACATTTTGATGAGTCATAGTTGATGAGTAGTTGACACATGATTGGTACATACTTGGTACATGGTTGGATGAACTTTTTTATGGTACATGTTGATTATAGGTTGTTTTGGTACAGGTTGGTGCATGGTTGATGCACTTGTTTATGGTATAGGTTGATTACAGGTTGAGGTACAGGTTGATGCATGGTTCAGGTTTATTGGTACAAGTTTACAACAGTATATCTCACAGTGATAGTGTGACAATGGTTCCATCATTCTACTTCTACTTTAGGGCGGTTGGACGGGGAAAGGACGGGTGGTTGTAGCCACCTTCTGGTTGTAGCGGAGAACATAGGGGGTTGTAGCCTCCTTCTGGTTGTAGCCAGAGAATAGGGGAGTTGGAGCTTCCCTCAGGTTGTAGCCTCCTTTTAGTTGTAGCCAGAGAATAAGGGAGTTGGAGCTTCCCTCAAGTTGTAGCCTGAGAAACAAGGGGGTTGGAGCCTCGTTCCAGTTGTAGCTAGAAAACAAAGGAATTTGGTGCTTCCAATGAATTTAATTCTTCAAGACATACAAGAAAAAGAATTTCGTGGTTTTCTCCCGCTTTGGGTTTCCACGTAAAACACTGGTGTACTGTGTATGCATATCATTGTTCATTTTCTCATTTCTTATTTACTTTGCAGTTATTGGATGATAATGCTACATTGATATAACACTTGAATTATATGGTTAAAAAGGATTAAATTGATCTATTATTGATTCACCCCCTGTCTCAGTAATCCAACAATTGGTATTAGAGCAGGTTCCTTAAAAAATCAGTTTAAGCACTGAAAGGTAGATCATGAAGAGGAACAACTTGTATAAAAATGGAATACCACAGTTCAATGGACATAAGTATGCATTTTATAGCATAAGGATGAAAAAATATATACATGCACATGGATTTGAAATTTGGCAATCAATTGTAGATGGATACACAACACCAATAGTTCCGCCAACAAATGACAAAGCAGTGAAACTTGGTCAAAATAATTCCAAATCCAAAAATGCACTTTTGAATGGTCTTAGTGAAACGATATTCACCAAAGTTTCACATTGTAAATCCGCTAAAGAGATTTGGGACAAACTTCAAAATATTTATGAAGTAGATTCAAAATTCAAAGCAACAAAGCTTCAAACTTACAGAGGTCAGTTCGAACAACTTAAGATGAAGGAAGATGAGAATATTGCAGCTTACTTTTTACGAGTTGATGAAACTGTAAATGAAATCATAGGATTGGGAGAAAAAATCAAAGAATATGTAATTGTTCAAAAGGTACTAAGATCTATTCCTATGAGATTTGACCTTAAGATATTAGTACTAGAAGAAAGATCAGATCTAAACTCAATAAGCATGGATGAATTACATGGAATCTTCATAGCATATGAAATGAGAACTGAACAGGAAAATCAAAATATAAAAGAAGCAACCTTCAAAGCATCCAAAAAGTCAAAGAAAAAGGGAAGGAAAAAAGAAGAACATAGCAGCAATAGTGGCATCTCAGAAGATGATGAAGAAGTGGCCAAATTTGTCAAAAGACTAAACAAGGGAACCGAAGGTAGGTATAGATGTAAGATTCCTTTAATTTGTTTTAATTGTGATGGTATTGGTCATTTTGCTAAAAAATTTCCTTATAAGAAAAACATAAATGATGAAGGTTACTCAAAAGGAAAACAAACATATAAAGGCAAACGAACCACAAATAAATTTTTCAATAAAATCTTATGCACCAAAGAAGACATCTCATCATCAGATGAAGATGAAGTCAGTGACAATTGTTAAAATAATGTAACTGCAAAGTGTATTATTATTATTATTTGATATATTATTCATTGGATAAATCCCCATTGTGGATTGATCATGTCCGCTATTGTATAAGGACCAAATCCCCTTTTGTGGATTGGTCATAATGTAATTGTAAAAGGTAAAATAAGAAGTCGGCCCCATAATATATCAAGAGGCCCCGAAATATAATAAAGGTGGTTATAACCACCCAGTTTGAGAAGTCGGACCTGCCAGTGAAGAGACACTTCACATGTGCCATATTTGTATAAATAACAAGGCTAACACCTCACTTAGACACACACCTCACTTTCTCATTGAGAGACAAGTTTCAGAACTGCAGTTGGAGAAGAAGGAGAGAGAGTGGCGCATATTTTGGGAGAGGATCTTCTTCATTAGTTTAAGTTATCTCTTGGCATTATATTGGCTATCTATAATAATGAACTTTTGCTGGGTTTTCTTCCCCTAGAGAGTTTCCCAGGATAAATGTTGCGTCTCTTGTGATTGTGTATTTCTTAGTGATATTGTCTTATGTTTCTATCATCTATTGAAATGAAAAGAACTATAATAATGGCTTAAACATTAACATGGTATTAAAGCCAAGCTGAAGAGACAATCTTTCATAAGAGAAAAGTGAAAAATGTCATTGTTGTCTTACATGCATATTAGGGATTTTTGTTGGTGAGGTATTTCAGCCCTAAAACCATCTAGAAAAGTGCGCCCTCCCCCAAGGATCATTTTGGCACCTTTAGCGCACCTTTTCAGTGGCTAGATCTCATAAAAAGTGAAACCCTAGTTTCACAAAGTACCAGAAAACCAGAAAACTAGAGTACCAGAAGTACCATAAAACCATAAGCACTAGTCCAGAAATCCACAGATCAAGTTTGAGGGGGTAAAAGTTGGATTTTCAAAAATCTAACTGCACCAGCTTACTTGCCTCAATGCAGCGCATCTATCCCCTGGATCAAAATTTCAAAATTCAAAGTTTGAAAAATTAGGGTTTCCTCATAAAACCCTAAGTTGCAGTTGCAGTTGCAGTCTCAGAACTAGTTGTAGTACCAGTTGCAGTTATAGCTATACTACCAGTTTTCGTCACCCTTGAAGTTTTTAAAGAGTTGGTAATAATTATCGCTGCTACCAGATGGTGCCACCACCTACAAATGCTATCAGAGTTATGTACTCACATATGTTTAAATGGTTAAAATTTAAAGAGTATTTGCAGGAGAAGGGATCTCTTTCCATAGATCCAAAAGGATCTCAAGATCCAACACATTCAGAGGAATGATGCAACCCAGGTGTGACTATTCTAATATGCATCTATTTGTTATGACATTATTTTGATCAATGTTGCATGTTTTAGCTATGACCATCATTCTAACCTTTGATCAAAATCTGAGTAAAGGTATGAGATGGTTTAAAAGTTGAGATCATAGAACTTATCCTCTAACCCAACCTTATGTCAAGATAGCGTATTGTCTTAGTACAGAAGACAGGTTGAAGAAAGCACTCGTCATCTTGAGTGAAGGAGACTCGGAAGAAAAGAAAACACTCATTCCTAAGGACAAGGCTCTAGGTTTGATTAATCAAGTTAATAAGATTCAAAGGTACACATGACAAGTTGATGACTATAGTTGAGATAGAATTCTTTGTAAAGTATGATACTTGATATCATGTGAGCATATAGAGATAAATGCTTAACTTAATAATTTGTCTGATGCAACTAACACCTCCTCTAGGAAGAATCTCGTGTGTTAGTTCTAGGTTTCCATGGAGGAATGTTTGATCACAACACTATGAGTGTGTTGACCTCATTTTCATATTGTATTCCTTACCTTTAATATTTGCTTCAGACAAGTTACAAGTAATATCTCTAAAGGAGCTACTGTGATGATTGTTCATGTTATTACCTTATATTATCAAAAGGATATTACTCTTGCTTGCTGTTTTGTTGACCTTGTTCTAGGTCATAGGTAATAACCCCGAGGAAGCAATAGTGAAGGTTGCAGAAGGCAACGTGCTAAAGGAGAAACCTTAAATGAAAAAATCATCATTGGAAGTGAAGAAAATGGTTTGTTTAAACTAAAGGGTCACTCAGAGGCTTCCATGACCCATGCCATTGAAAACTCATGTGAAATTTGGTATAGAATATTAGCTCACATCAACTAAAAGGCGCTACCACACATATGAAAAGCAGTCATAGGTTTACCAGAACTCAAGGTTGACCATGAAGGCATATGTAATGGATGTGCACAAGGGAAGAACATCAAGAACCCTTTTCTGAAGAGAGACAACAAAGTAGAAGGAGTCCTAGAGATCATTCATTCAGATGTATGTGGCCTAATGCCATCGTCCTCCATTAGTGGTGTTCAACAAGTTCAAGGAATTCAAAGCCTTGATAGAGAATCTTTCTGAAAGAAAGATTAAGAAACTCAGGTTAGATAATGGAGGAGAATATACCTCAAAAGAGTTTGTGAACTTCTGCAAAGATGTTGGGATCAACAGGGAACTCACTACTCCCTATAATCCCCAAGAAAATAGTGTAGCTGAACGAAAGAATAGAACGATAATGGAAGTTGTGAAGACTATGATCCATGATCAAAATCTTCCTATGTGCTTATGGGTAGAAGTAGCAATGGCAGTTGTATATGTGCAGAACCAATTTTCACATAGTGCACTTGGGCTCAAGACCCTGGAAGAGATGTTCACCGGAACGAAGCCAAAGGTAAGCCATCTCAAAATATTTGGCTTCCCAGTATTTATTCGTATACCGAAAGAGAAGAGAAACAAGCTGGAACCTTAAGGAAAGAAGAGAATATTTGTGGGATACTATGAGGTCTCCAAGGCCTTTAGAATCTCTATACCAGATCACCGTCACATTGAGATCAGTAGGGATGTGACCTTTGATGAAGATGAAACGCTCAAGAAATCAAGAAGATGCCAGCTTGAAGAAGTATATGAAGAGGAACCCGTAATTCCCAGAACTGTAGTGAGGGAGGTTCCTAGAGCCGTAGAACCAGTGAGGGAAGTCGTAACTTCCCCTGATGAGGAAATTCTAGAAGACCATGATATATTATAAGTTCAATAACCTCCTTAGATGATGATCCTCCATAAAGGAAATCTATCTTGGGCTAGAGAGATTATTCAATATGGAGAGAAGTATGGTGTTCCAGAAGGAACTACGAGACAGGTGAAAAGACCAAATCCATTCTCCAATTATATGAATTTGATGTGTGATGTTCTAGAGGAGGATCCTACCTTATTTGAAGAAGCCATTCAGAGGAAAGAATGGGAAGATTCCATGACAGAGGAATACCAATCCATAATAAAGAATGAAGTATGGGAAATAGTTCCCAGACCGAGGAGTAAAGATGTGGTATCCTCCCAATGGCTCTTCAAAATAAAACATGCTGCTGATGGAAGTATTGAGAAGTATAAAGAAATATTTGTAGATTGTGGCTTTCTTAAAAAGAAGACATAGACTATGAAGAGACATTCGCTCCTATAGCCAGATACACTTTGATCAGAACCATCATAGCCCTTGCATCTAAGATGAAGTGGAAGTTGCACCAGATGGGCGTAAAGACAACTTTCCTAAATGGTGTCATCGAAGAGGAAGTGTATATAGAGCAACCTCAAGGATTTGAAGTTGAAGACATGATGTCTCATGTCTGCAAGTTGAAGAAAGCATTGTATGAATTGAAGCAAGCTCCTAGAGTTTGGTATGGCTGAATAGACAAATTTCTGACAAGCTTGGGCTTTCCCAAGAGTAAAGCATATTCTAACCTCTACTCCAAGGTTATGAACGATGAGCCAGTAATATTACTACTATATGTGGATGACTTATTCTTAACTAGATAAGAAAATCTCACCACTGAATGTAAGAAGAGACTTGCCTCAGAATTTGAAATGAAAGACCTTGGCCTAATGCATTATTTATTAGGTATTGAGGTATGGAAAAGTCCATAGAGGATCTTCCTTAATCAAGGGAAGTATGCAGTCAAAATCTTGAAGAGATTCGACATGTTGGAATGCAAGTCCATGAATAGACCCATGGAAACGAAGCTGAAGCTGTTGTTCGATACTTCGTCAGAATTGATTGATGTCACAGTGTAGAGAAAGATTATTGGATCACTGATGTACCTGACGAACACCAGACCAAACATTTGTTTTTACATGAACACCTTGATTCAGTTTCTGGTAGAACCCAGACATGTTCACCTTGTGGCTGCAAAACATGTGATGAGGTACCTTAAGGGTACATTAGATTGTGGTCTCAACTATGACGGAGATCATGATTTCACATTGAGTGGATATACTGATGCAGATTGGGAAAGAAGTGTTTCTGACAGGAAAATCACTTCATGATGCTATTTCAGTTTGGAATCAGCCATGATCTCGTGGCAGAGTAGGAAGCAATCCAACATTTCTCTCATCACAGTGGAAGCATAATACATTGCTGCATGTTCTGCCAGCTGCGAAGCTATATGGATTTGAAATTTGATGACCGATCTATTTGACCTAGAGATGGAAGCAACCACGATCCTATGTGACAAGCAAAGCTGCATAAAGATGACAGAGAATCATGTATTCCATGACAGGTCGAAGAACATAGATATTTGATATCATTACATCCATGACATGGTGCATAGAGGATCCTTAAAGCTCCAGTATGTTAGCACAAATGAACAGGTTGCTGATGTGTTGACCAATCCTCTATCTCGTGTGAAGTTTGAGCACTTTCAAGATAAGATTGGTATAGTACGAAAGGACCTTCCTCGAAAGGGGGAGTAGTTGCGGTGATAAGACATCTCTTGCTTCCAGCTTTATTGCTGTGACGTAAAGCAAGATGATGAGATGAGACTAGTACTGTGCTTTCGGCTTGACAACTGTGACGTAAAGCCAGTCTAGTATCTTGCTTCCAGTCTAAGTGGTGTGACATAAAGAAAGACATTGAGATGAGACTAGTATTGTGCTTCCAGCTTGAGAAGCTATGACGTAAAGCCAGTCTAGTATCTTGCTTCCAGATTGATTGCTATGACGTAAAGAAAGACGAGTACTGAGCTTCCAGCTTGACAATTGTGATGTAAAGCCAGTCATGTATTATGATGAGCCAGACTCGTGTTGTGATGATGATGATGTATCAGTTTTATACTAATACATATTGATGTAGATGATGCTTTCATTCCTTTGAGAATGACGATGCTGTCGATGAAGAAAACTTCTGATGATTTATAGATATGCCAGTCAGTGTTCCAAGATGATATTGATGATGTTGTCCTCTCACCCATTTGATGCTGTTGATGGTGTTGTCCTTTCTCTCTCACATGATGCTATTGAAGAATACCCTTCTTGTTAAGGGGGAGTGTTAAAATAATGTAACTGCAAAGTGTATTCTTATTATTATTTGATATATTATTCATTGGATCAATTCCCATTGTGGATTGATCATGTCATCTATTGTATAAGAACCAAATCCCCTTTTGTGGATTGGTCATAATGTAATTGTAAAAGGCAAAATAAGAAGTTAACCCCAAAATATATCAAGAGGCCCAGAAATATAATAAAGGTGGTTATAACCACCCAGTTTGAGAAGTCGACCCTGCCAGTGAAGAGACACTTCACACGTGCTAGATTTGTATAAATAAGGAGGCTAGCACCTCACTTAGACACACACCTCACTTGCTCATTGAGAGACAAGTTTCACAACTGTAGTTGGAGAAGAAGGAGAGAGAGTGGTGCATCTTTGGGGAGAGGATCTTCTGCATTAGTTTAAGTTATCTCTAGGCATTATATTGGCTGTCTATAATAAGAAAGTTTTGTTGGGTTTTCTTCCCCTAGAGGGTTTCCCAGGATAAATGCTATGTCTCTTGTGATTGTGTATTTCTTAGTTATCTTGTCTTATGTTGCTGTCATCTATTGAAATGCAAAGAACTATAATAATGGCTTAAACATTAACAACAATGAGACAAAAAGAGTTCTATTCATGGAAATAGAAGACTCTGATAAAGAAGACTTTGAAGAAGAATATGAAGAAGCCAAAGAAGAATATGAAGAAGTTGAAGAAGAAATTGAAGAGGCAAAAGTTGACTACCAAGAGGAATTAATGTGTGCCATAGAAGTTATCATAAGACAAAAGAAGAAAAACAAGAAACTACAAGCAGAACTAGACAAGAAAGAAGACACTCAAGAACTAGAACAAATGATCACAAATTTGAAGGTTCAAATAGAAGAAGATCAAAGAATTGAAGAAGCATTCAAAGAATAGCTAGAAGAAAAAGACAAGATCATTGGAAATTTGGAAGAAGAGATTGTCACATTAAGAAAGGATCTTCAAAAGAAAAATATGCAGAACAACTCAAAAGTTTTGGATGACATTATCAACAGTAAAAAATCTCATCATGACAAGTTCAGACTTGGATACAATTGGACAGAAAAAGGATCAATATCCAAAACAACAGAGCAAGAAACATATCCAAACATCTTTGCAGAAACAATCAAGGGGGATAGGAAGATCTACAAGGAATATTACATGGACACTTCTCCACCAAGAAGATTCAGATTTCATAATCAACAACTGACAGATAGGCCTCAGGAAGAAGAAGAATTCATAAGAGTACCTCCTTTCAGAATATATTCAACTCTTAGGTATCGAAATATATTTTTTGGTTTATGTTATGAATGTAATAATTTTGGACATAAAGCTGTGAATTGTGGAGCTAACAACAGGAACAAAAACAAATTTGAAAGTCATACACAAAGGGGTTATCCAAGAAGGCCTAGTGAAACACATAGAAGAAGTTACAACAGGTTTTAATCTTTGAGAACTGAAGTGGAATGTTACAAATGTAACAATTTTGGACACATGGCCAAAGATTGCAGAATGACAGTCCCTCCTAGAGTACCAAAACAAAATAACAACAATCACATACATGAACCTCAAAAAAGGACATGGATAAGAAAGCAGGATCAATATAGAAATGAAGAATGCACACTCACTCTATAAGCTAAGAATAAGAAACATGGTTGGTATGTTGATTGTGGGTGTTCAAAACACACGAAAAGTGATAGAGACAAGTTTCTTACATTACGAAAGGAAAGATATGGATCAGTCTCCTTCGGAAATGATGATTCATCCAAAATCATTGGAAAAGACATTGTTAGAATTGGGAACAAGAATACAAAGGCATAAAATGTTCTAATAGTAGAAGATATGAAACATAATATTCTAAGTGTGAGTCAAATGTGTGACCAAGGTCATAAATTTACTTTCGATTCACAAAAGTGCGAGATAAGAAAAGAAGGTTCAAGAAAATTGATTTCTACAGCTGGGAGAACTTCAAGCAACATATATGTGTTAAGTGAAATTGGAAATGAAAAGTGTTGTATAGGAAAGGAAGATGAAAGTTGGATATGGCACAGAAGAATGAGTCACATACATTTTGATAACCTTGTCAAAGTCAACAAAAAATAAGCAGTCAGAGAAATGCCCCAGATCACGAAACCAATCAACACTTTATGCAAGCATTGTCAACAAGGAAAGCAAACAAAGACCAGGTTAAAATCAAAGGAATATTCAACGACAAGACCATTGGAAATTGTGCATACTGATCTAGTTGGACCAACTACAACAAAGGGCTTAAAAGGTGAGAAATACTTTATGTTATTAGTTGATTATTATACAAGAATGACCACAGTTTTCTTTCTCAGGAATAAGTCAAAAACTTTTGAAAACTTCAAGATCTACAAGGAAATGGTTGAAAATGAAATGGATTCAAAAATCAAATGCTTGAGATCTGATAATGGAGGAGTTCACTTCAAAGGAATTTATGGACTACTATAGTAGTCATGGAATAAAAAGGAAATTCTTTGTTGCTAGGACACCTCAATAGAATGGAGTTGTTGAAAGAAAGAACATGACAATATAGGAAATGGCTTGAACAATGCTAATGGATTCAAAATTGACAGATATTTTTTGGACAGAGGAAATGCATACAATAGTTCAAATTCAAAACAAAGCAATGCTCAGACACAACACTAACAAAACTCCTTATGAGTTATGGAAAGGAAGACCAACAAATGTAAAGCACTTCATAGTTTTTGGAAGCAAATGTTACATCAAAAAAGAAGATGGAAAAATGGGAAAGTTTGACTCTTGTGTGGACAAAGGAGTACTCGTTGGTTACTCAAGTACAAGAAAAGCATACAAGTGTTACAACCTGAGATTGAACAAAGTGGTGGAAAGAATAAACGTAACAATTGATGAAACAGGTAGACAAAAATTAAAGGAATAAGAAAATGAATCAATGAAACAACTTTACAAAGAAGAAACATTTGATGAAAAAAAAGGGGAATATGAAGAGGATCTGACAAAAAAAGAAGAGCAAGTTCAAAAATTAACTCCAAAAACACCTAGCAGACGAGTATAGAAGAATCATCCTTCATATCATATTATAAGAAACAAAGATGCAAGAGTTGAGACTAGAAGAAGAATCCGTTTGCTAGAACAAACACACCTAGCACTCACATCTACAATTGAACTAACCTATTTTGAAGAGGCCAGCAAGGATGAATTTTGGAACAAGGCCATGGATGAAGAATTGGATCAAATAGAGAAAAATGACACTTGGGAAATGGTTCCAAGAGCAAAGGATAAGAATGTGATCGACACAAAGTGGGTATACATGAATAAATTGAATGAACATGGGCAGGTTACAAGGAACAAAGCCAGATTGGTATGTAAAGGATATGCACAGGTTGAAGGAATCGACTTTGAAGAGCCATTTTCCCCAATTGTTAGAATGGAAGAAATATAATTACTTTTATCTTATGCATGATCCAAAAATATTAAAGTGTATCATATGGACGTAAAATCATCTTTTCTAAAAGGGGAACTTGAACAAGAAGTCTACATTGAACAACCAGAAGGATTTCAGTTGTCAGAGAACACATATTATGTGTGTAAATTAAATAAGGCTTTGTATGGTCTAAAATAGGATCCTATAGAATGGTACTCTAGACTGGATACATATCTACAACAGGCAGGGTTCAGAAAAGGAAGTGCAGACAACAACCTCTACACCAAGGTAAGTCAAGATAGTATTTTATTAATTGAATTTTATGTTGATGATATTATTTTTGGTAGTGATGATGATAGGTTAAGCCATAAATTTTCAAAGGTTATGAAGAATGAATTTGAAATGCCATTACTTGGAGAACTATCCTTCTTTACTTCAGATACGTCAAAGCAACTGAGAAATTTTTATTTATCAAACCAAGAAAATCAGAGAAATGCTAAAGAGGTTCGGAATGGAAGATTTCAAAACAATTATCACTCCCATGAAAACCAGTTGCAAGTTAAGAAAAGATGATGATTCAAAGTCTACAGATCAGAGGCAATACAGGTTAATGATTGATATCCTACTATATGTGACAACATCCAGACCAGATGCAATGTAGGTAGTTGGAAAGGTGGCACGATTTCAAGCAGCACCAAAGGAATCACATGTGTTAGCAGTGAAGAGGATTTTTAGATATCTGAAAGGAACAAAAGAGTTTGGATTATGGTATCCAAAAGGAAATGATATATCTCTTATTGCCTACACAGATGCAGATTGGGCAGGTTGTATTGATGACCGACGAAGCACTAGTGGAGCAACGTTCTACTTGGGTGAGTGTTTAGTATCATGGCTAAGCAAGAAACAATCATCAATATCTCTATCTACAGTCGAGGCAAAGTATATTGCAGCAACAACATGTTGTACACAAGTTCTTTGGATGAAACAAACTCTGATAGATATACATGTTGAGTATGATGAGCCCATTCCAATCTATTGTGATAATACAAGTGCCATCAGTATCTCAAAGAACCCGGTGATGCACTCCAAGACGAAGAAAATTCCAATCAAGTATCACTTTCTACGGGAACAGGTTGCAGAAAAGAACATCAGAGTTGAGTATGTGGGCACAAAATAACAAGTGGAAAACATATTTACAAAACCACTTCCACTAGAATCCTTTGAGTATCTTCGCCAGAGACTCAGATTTATTTCTACTCCAAAATGAATGTTTTTGAATGATTATCTTATATGTCTTAGATGTACACGAGGAAACACCATAAAGAGGACAATTCAGTTAGGGGGAGTAGTCCTGGATGGAAAGATACCTTTTCCATTGATGACAAAGGGATTGAGATTTATTAGATGTAGAAGATAGAGGCATGACTCCAGGGGGAGCAATGGTCACAAAGATGAAAAGGACAGAGGCATGGTTCCAGGGGGAGCATGAGTGATATGACTTCAATATTGCAGGAAATGATTTCAGTATTGCATTAGAGTGTTTCCATCAATGCCAAAGGGGGAGATTGTTGATTAAGGTTGGTTTTCATTGATTTCAACCCTTGAAGAAAGTCCGGTAGTGAATTCCAGTAGCACAAAGGTTTGGGTAATGGACCCAATGTTGTTTCATGTATAATCGTATGAGTTTTGATATATTTGCAGGTAATACCATTCTATATGGATATTACATGTCATGCTATTTTTGGTGGTATGTGGAATGCCAAATAACTCCTCACGGTTTGAGAGTTATGGCCTTACGAAGTCGGAGGACCCTCATATGTAGGCTTGAAGCCCCAAAAGGTCAAAGAAGTCAAAGAGCTTGCAAAGAAGAAATTATTATTTAAATGGTAAAGAAAAGTGACAAAGTCAAGGAGGATTATTTAAATAATAAAGTGAAGTGACAAAATCAAAGAAGATTATAAAGTGAGGTGACAAAGTCAAGGAGGAATATTTAAATGATAAAGAAATGGAGAACTTTCTAATTATGGAAAGTGGTTAACCCTAAACATGAGGAAAACAGGTTAAGTGACCTAGAAATGGGTTAAGTGACCTAGAAATAGGTTAAGTGACCTAGAAATAAGTTGAGTGCGTTATAAATAGGTTAAGTGACCTAGAAATAGGTTAAGTGACCTAGAAGTGGGTTAAGTGACCTAGAAGATGCTTTTAAGGAAGCTAATTGGAGAGTATAAATAAGAGGTATGACTCTCTCATTTTATATCACACTTGAGCATATTGAATATATATAGGTGACTGAGGTAACCAAATGATAAATAAGCTGAATTTCAGAGAGAAGGTGAAGAAAATAAGGTCGTAAGTCAAGGGAGGATAAATTCTTTTGATGATGCTTTCTAAGGTATGTTATTTACAGGTCATCTCACCATTTTCGCAATAACTTTTTTTCCAGAATGATTCAGACCATGAAATTGATATTCCATTGAGGAAACATATCCAAGTATCCGTGGTAAAAAATTCATCTTTTGGGTCGTATTTTTTGAGTTACACTCCATGGAAAATAGGGTTTGTGGCTAGTCCTGAAACTAGTCTAAAACAAGGGTTTCGGGTAAAAATGTCATAACTTCTTCATAACAGATCCAAATTTAGTAAGAAAAAATGTGTTGGTTAGATTACAATCTGTAGTTCTGTGTAAAATTTTCAGATCCATTCAACAAATATTCCGTGCGGGGCACACTCTACAAGTTCGCTCTCTAGAATAAACCAAAATTCAGCAAGGTATGCCATTTTTGCTATAGATCCTTTTCTGAGAGGTTCCAAGTAGTCCCACCTGAAGGAATTGCATAAAACAAACTGAAGAACATTGTGTACTATTTTCAGATCTTTATTCATTTCAGGTACATAGTTATGATTATTTCAAGTTAGTGTTGTTGACTAATATCGAACTAGTCATGTGAGACTAAAGAAAAGGTTGATGAAAATGATAGCCTCTTGTTGTGAAAGTTAAGGAAGGTTTGCATATATGTGATCACATACACCAGGTCTATTATAGAGTTACAAATCATATTTTGATGATGAAATTGATGAGAGCTTTTTGTTAAGGTACATGTTGGGTACATGGTTGAGATAAGTAGTTGATGAGTTGGCACATACATGAGGTGTATAGTTGATGAGTAACATACCCAACCAACCACAAGCCGGGGTATGCTACCTGCAAGCCCACCCTCAGACTTCTTTCTCATGCTGATACCTTCTTTATATATTAAGGATGCATAAGATAACATATTTAACGACATGCACAACAATATCCAACAAGCATGCATAATCTAAAGATTATATTAAATTATAATTAAATATGCACAACGAAAATACATTCATATACATGTAAATGATAATTAAATTACAAAGCGAAATACATTCATACACAGATAATAATAGCACGACATAGAGCACTTATCTTTATGAAATATGACAGCGACTGGATGTAGACCAAGGACGTTCCACCCAATTGTAGACACCACTACTCCAAATGTCAACAATTGTGTCACCCTTGAGCCATGGCTATGAATCCACAAAGATGGTTCCATAGTGTAATTGGGTTCCCAAACCAGTCATCTCTTAAGCTTTCATAGGTTTCCCGACACCCACAACAATCCAAGTACCCAACTCTCTTCTACCCAGCTTGTACCACCCCAAGAGACCAAACCTCCACCCTTCTCTTCCACGCAGTCCCTCAGGTAGTCCTTCTCTTTTATTTTTAGGGCCTCCAGCATAGCTAGTCCAGAATATCAATGATGGGACTCTCAGGACTCGTAGTTGTGAGAAAAAAAGGGCATAGGCCAATGAATTTCAGACATGCAGGCCCCAGGTCACGACTGGATCACACCAGTGACCACTACAACCAACTATCCCATGGCTAATTCTTCAGCTACATCGTTTCCATTACCAGGACAAGGCACAGGTGAGGATGGGTCGATGAATGAGCCAGGGGGTGCATGGGAGTGTGTGAGGGAAAAATGAGTGAGTGAACGGGAAATCAACGAACAAGTAATCAGTCGAATCCCCCCATCAGACCAGAGGTAGGTTTAAGTAACCTTGTGAGGAAAGAAGAACCTCTTGGACTTCCCCAAAAAGTTCATGTAACCGATCCCCTCCCTTATACAAAAAGGGTAATTAAAAAAATAGGAAATAAACACTTAGTCCCTCAAGCTCCCTCTCTTGTGGAGTCATAGCCCCCTATAACTCTAGTCCTTGTCCGTCTAGCAGCCAACGATGTGTTTATTATTAATAATGATCAAAACATTACATTTGTGGGGCATACTAGCGCTTTAATAATTGTTTGGGCACTCAGGCCTCTCAGCATTGTAACAATACATTATTTAAAATGGGGGTTCGAAACTTGGGGTGTTACATCACCTCCCCCTTATTTTGGCACTATCCTCAGTGCATATACAAAATAGAGATCAAAATCTCAAATTTATTGAAAAAGCTACGGGTACTCTGCTTGCATGGAATATTCATGCTCCCAGGTAGCATCTTCAGGACTGTAGCAGGTCCACTGAACTTTTACCAGTTCTATAACTCGATTCCAGAGCATTTTGACTTTTCTGTCCAATACCCGCACTGGTTGAACCTAAAAGTATCCCTCCGTCTCTAGCTGAATCAGATGACAATAAATAACATGGTTAGGATAATGTACATATTTATTTAGTAAAGATACATGAAATACATTATGCACATTCATGGAAGTAGGCAATGAAAGCATGTATGCAACTGCCCCTATTCTATCCAATATTTCAAATGGACCACAAAATCTGGCTTCCATCTTTGTACAACCACCCAATTTCAAAGAGATTTTCTTGGGCTTCACTTTCAAAAGTACATGATCCCCTACTTTAAATTATCTAGCTATCCTGTTCTTGTCTGCATAAACTTTGTGTCTATCCTGAGCTGCCTTTAAATTATTCTTGATCTTAACCACCTGGTCTTCCATGTCCTTGAGCAACTCCGGCCCAAGTACCACTCTGTTTGTTGGGTTGTCCCAAATCACTAGAGTATTTCATTTCCTACCATGCAAGGCTTCAAATGGGCTCATTCTCAATGAATATTGATACCCATTGTTATATGCAAACTCAACCAAGTGTAAGTAATCTTCCCACTTAGATGGCTTATCCATCAGATACATTCTCATCATGTCTTCAATTATTCAATTGACTCTCTCTGTTTTCCTATCTATTTGGGGATGATGTGTTGTGCTAAAGTTTAGATTTGTGCCAAATCCTATAGACAATTCCCTCCAGAAATTGGAGATAAACTTTGTATCTCTGTCTGAGACAATCGTCCTAGGTATCCCATGCAACCTAGAAATTTCCTTCATGAAAATCTCTGCAATATTAGCCGTTGTATGCATTGTCTTCGCAGGCACGGAATGAGCATCCTTGGTTAATTTATCAACCACCACCATGATTGAATCATGTTTCTTATTCATTCTGGGTAATCCAGTGATGAAATCCATGGTTATCACTTCCCATTTCTTCTTTGGAATTGGCAATGGATGCAGCAAACCCGCTGGGTTCCTATGCTCAGCCTTCACCTTCTGACATTCCATACATCAAGCGATGTAATCAACAACATCCTTCTTCATTCCCAGCCAAAAGAACTGGCTTCTTACTGCTGTAATTGTTTTCTGGTAACCAAGATGTCCTGCATAAGGAACATCATGCATTTTCTTTAGTACCAAATTCCTCAGTTCTCTAGAACTAGGAACACAGATTCTATTCTTATGCATGAGTAATCCATCTTCCTTTATCTCATACTCCTCTATTTTCTGTTGTAAATTTACTTGCTGCAAGTTTTCCTTTACTTGTAGGTAATGCTGATCTGTAACAAGACCATCTAAAATTCTGCTCTTCAAGTCTAACTGATGCATACTAACAACAGTAGCATGCATGAGATGCACTCTCCTACTAAGTGCATCGAAAACTTTATTCTCTTTTACCTTGATATGCTTGATGTCGAAGTCATATTAGCTTAAAAATTCCAGCGATCTTGTTTGCATGGCATTTAGGGTCGACTGTTCAAAAATATACTTTAGAACAATGTGGTCTATCCTTAATTCGAATTTCTTCCCCATGAGATAATGCCTCCACATCCTCAAGGTGTGAACAATGGAAGCAAGTTCCATGTGTGGCAAAGTTCCTCTCATGTTCCTTAAGATTTCTGGACTCATATCCAATAACAAGTCTATTTTGCATGAGGACCCCCCAAGTCCTTCCTTACAAGCGTCTGTACATACCAGAAAACTTTCATTTGGGTCATAAATCTTTAACACAAGCGCACTAGTAAGTAATTCCTTCAACATATTAAAATTCTTTTCACACTTGAGTGTCCATTCAAATTTAGTTCCCTTATTTTGCAAAGAAGTGATGGGATAAGAAATCTTAGAGAACCCTACTATGAACCTTCGATAATAGCCAGCTAATCCCATAAAAGATATGACGTCTGACACATTTCTGGGTGTTTGCCATCCTCTAATGGATTTGATCTTGTCTGGATCTATTGCTATGCCCTACTCTGAAATAATGTGTCCCAAATAATGGATCTGCTTTTGATAAAAAAGACACTTACTCAACTTGGCATACAACTGATGTTCTCTCAGTACTTGCAATACCAATATTAAGTGATGTTCATTCTCCTCTTCAGACTTAGAATATATAAGTATTTCATCCAGGAATACTATGACAAACTTGTCCAAATAGTTTCTGAATATGCCATTCATTAAGCACATGAAGACAATTGGTGCATTGGTCAATTGAAACGGTGCCACTACAAATTCATAATGCCCATACATGGTCCTAAAGGCTGAATTATGAATGTCTTCTTCTTTGATTCTTACCTGACGGTATCCTGCCCTCAGGTCAATCTTTGAAAATATCTTTGCTCCTCTTAGCTGATCAAAGAGGTCATCAATTCAGGGTAGCAGATACTTGTTATTTATAGTGTACTTGTTCAGCTGTCGGAAGTCAATACACAACCTCAAGGTTCCATCCTTATTTTTGACAAAAAGTACTGGTGCTCCCCAAGGTGAAACACTTGGACGTATGCACCCTTTCTTCAACAATTCCTCCAACTGCATTTGTAATTATTATAACTCTGGTGTGCTCATTATGTAAGGTGTTTTCAACACCGAGGTAGCTCCTGGCACTAAACCAATTGAGAAATCTATCTCCCTCCTTGGTGGCAATCTAGGTATTTATTGGACTACATATTCAAATTCTTGTAGCACTGAGAATATTCAAGCCTTGGCCCCTTTGTATCAACTGGATCCTCCACATGAGATGCATACATTTGACATCCTTTTATAAAACATCTTTTCAGCTGTAAGGACGAAATCTCCCTTATAGAGATGGGTCTTGGAACTCCTTTAAAAGTGCTCTGTTTTCCATTTCCATCAAGACATGTAAATGTCTTGTTATGAAAATCTAGGACAACATGATGGTTGTCCAAACAATCCATCCCAATAAGAACATCATAATACCCCAATGGTATGATATTTAGATCAGTACTAGTATTCACCCCATTAAGACTTATGGAACAACTTCTGACCATATCATGGATTCTTCTTTTGGTTCTAGTGGATAACTGAACCAAACTTTCTTTTCCAAGTTTAATTTTCTCCAAAAGTAATCTATCCACTATCTTAGGATCAATGTAACAATGACTTGCTCCTGAATCAATCAAAATAACAACAGCCCGATTTATGATCTTACCTTCCACCTCGATCATATTGGACTGTTACTCTTCTTGTTGATCATTTAAAGATGCATAGATTCTTCCCATATCTTCGACTATTGTAGCTTCTTGGATGTTGTGCACAGTCTTCACTCTATCCTTTCTCTGTGGTCAATCCTTGTACAGGTGATCTTCCTTGCATCCCCAACATTGGATTGGTGGTCTTCTCCTTTTTCCTAAGGAATATTCCTTCGTGGAATCCCCCTTAGCATACTGATCATGATGATTTCTATTAGGCTCATTCCTATTGAAGGGAGGTTTGAATCTTTTCCTCCTCTGATCAAACTTCACATTCTTCTTGTCCTTCCAAGATTTCTACAGGGATTCTCTTCACTAGCCTTTCCCATACAGGTATTTAGCCTTCCTGATGGCCTCAGTCAAGGTCTTGGGTTCATCATACTTGATCGTTTCCTTATAAAAGGCTGGAAATCCACTTATAAATCTTTGTATTTTCACTTTCTCATCACTAATGAACCTGACATACTTTAACAATCCCAATAAAATCTTCGCATATTCTGCCATAGTTATGCTTCCCAACCTGAGTTCAAAGAAATACTACATTTTCTTATCATAGAAATGCTCTGAGAGGTACTCCTTATGGAAGTACCTCTTGAACTACTTCCAAGTGATACTACTTTCATTAACATGCTCCACTTGCTACAGTTGGTCCCACCATATTGCAACTTTTCCATGTAAGTGGTAGGTAGAATTCCTGGCTTCCAGGTTGGATGAATAGTTATGCAACTAAAAATATATCTGAACCCCAAACAACCATTCTTCGACATCATTTTCACTTTCTCTTTCACCCTCAAAGGAATATAGCTTGAGCTTCCTCAACTCTCCTTGCAAACAATCTACCTCTTTTTCCCTTCTCTGGTGTCTAATCGGAGACACCTCTGGGTTTCTTATGGGATCATCTGTTGCATAAAACTTTATTTTTGAGTAAGGAGGTGAGTGGTGTCCATGAGATATGCTAGCACTTCTGGAATAACCAACTCTTCCACGAGCATATCTTCTTTCATGACACTTGCCTTCTTCCTCTTGTCTTGAGTTTGATCTCTTCTTCGTTTGTCTATGTAACTGATTTAAGCTCTGCAACACTCGAGAATTTATCTGACTTTTCTCTCTCATCAGTCTCTTGTTGTCTTATTTGTAGATCTGCACTTCCATCTTCAGGATTATTACCATTTCTATTAACGTTTCCTACTCTCTTTTCCCTTATGTCCAATGGACTATGTCTCTGCATTACCAACTCTGGTATTCTAGCCTTCAGCCTCATTTTCATGACTGGAGGCTCCCTCACCTTCTTCCATTTCCTCAATACACATCCTGGGCTGATGTGATTAATCCCCTTAATTTTGTAAAATGTGTAAGCGACCATTTTGTTAGAATTATGCATATGATAAAAAAAATTCCAAACCATGCTACAAGTCTCTTTTTTTTGTTTATAAATATCATATCCCCATTCTTCGAAAACAACAGTGTCCTGTTATCCTTGGATGACATAGAGTTTCACCTTGCGCAGGCGCTTACTTCAAATCACCTCCCAGGTGACCACGACCAGAAACCACGGATAAATCCTTCCTTTTCACTTTTCTGTCTCGAGGACAACCAATTCTTCCTTTAGCCCTCCTTTCCTTAGCTCTCAATCTACATATGACCAAGGCCATGACCCTGGGCTTAGCTGAAAAAGTGCTTGTCTAGAGCTTCGGGATTTTGGTACTTTCATCCAAGACCAGATCAACGGTCCTCATCCTCCTTCATGATCAACGATTAGGATCCACTTCGGGACTCCGCGCTTTGGAAGTCTCAACTTTCCTCGCTTGCCTCCTCCAGGAACGATTTTACTCAGAATTCATGATATGCCGATGGGTTTCCTCCCACAGATCAACAAATGTTAATCACTTTGGTTCTTTGAGCTTCAGAAGTTTCAAACTTCCCTCCTACACTTTCTCCCAGAGTGCTTTCACCCAAAGTTGACGATCCTTAGACGCGTGTCTTCTGGAATCGATGATCGATATATACTCTGGCCTTCGGACCTTTGGGATTTTTTGACCCAAAAAAACCTGTCACATCTTTCCCTTCTTGAGTGCCCAGTCTTTCAGACTGCACGATTTTTCACAATGTAGTGAAATGATGGAAGCAGACATGTGGCCCAATCAGGCGGGTGACACATGTTACGAGACCGCCTTGGGAAATTAACTCCCATGCAACTCAGTTCCCTGCAATGCCTGCTGGCCGTTCATCTCTCTCTCCAATGGGATCTGACGGTCACGACCTTAGACCTTTCTTCCTTTTCATCGGATGACCCCTATTCACCTATCCTCCGATCCAACGATCCCAGATCTCTCCTGATCCTACAGTGGCGATCGCTCCCAAATTCAAAAGGGACGGTCACGATCCTTCGAACCCTTATAGAGGATCTCTTACATTTTGTCTTCCACGTAGCTTCTGCAATGAAATTCCTCCCAATATTTTCAATTTTATGGTCATAGTTCGATATCGACCACGAGGCTCTAACCAACAGACCCGACCCATACCGGCCTGTTGTTTCAACCAGAAGCTCTGATACCAAAGTGTAACATACCTAGCCAGCCACAGGTCGGGGTATTCTACCTACAAGCCCACCCTCTGACTTCTTTCTCATGCTGATACCTTCTTTATATATTAAGGATGCATAAGATAACAGATTTAACGACATGCACAACAATATCCAACAAGCATGCATAATTTAAAGATTATACTAAAGGATAATTAAATATTCCCAACGAAAATACATTCATATACACGTAAATGATAATTAAATTACACAACGGAATACATTCATACGAAGATAATAATATCACGACAGAGAGAACTTATATTTATGAAATATCACACTGACTGGCTATAGACCAATGACGTTCCACCCAACCGTAGATACCACTGCTCCAAATATCAACAATAGTGTCACCCCCGAGCCAGGGGTATGAATCCACAAGGACAGTTCCAGAGTGTAATTGGGTTCCCATACCAATCATCTCTCAAGCTCTCATAGGTTTCCCAACACCCACAACAATCCAAGTACCTAGCTCTCTTCTACCCTGCATGTACCGCCCCAAGAGACCGAACCTCCACCCTTCTCTGCCACGTAGTTCCTTAGGTAGTCCTTCTCCTTTATTTTCAGGGCCTCCAACATAGTTGGTCCAGAATCTCAATGTTGGGACTCTCGTGACTCGCAGTTGTGAGAAAAATAGTGCACGGGCCAATGCATTTCAAACATGCAGGCCCCAGGTCATGGACGGATCACACCAACGACCACTACAACCAAATATCCTGTGGCTAATTCTTCAACAGCTCTGTTTCCTTTAACAATCCAAGACGCAGGTGAGGATGGGTCAGGGGGTGCATGGGAGTGTGTGCATGGGAGTGCATGAGGGAAAAATGAGTGAGTGAATGGGAAATCAGCAAACAAGTCATCAGTCGAACCCCCCCATTAGACTAGAGGTGGGTTTAAGTAACCCCGTGGGGAAACAAGAACCTCCTGGCCTTCCCCAAGAATCTCATGTAACAGATCCCCTCCTTAGAAAAAAAGGGTAATTAAAAAAATAGGAAATAAACACTTAATCCCTCAAGCTCCCTCTCTTGTGGAGTCATATCCCCCTATAAATATAGTCCTTGTTCGTCTAGCAGCCAACGATGTGTTTATTATTAATAATGATCAAAACATTACATTTCTGGGGCATACTATCCCTTTAATAATTGTTTGGGCACTCAGGCCTCTCAACATTGTAATAATACATTATTTAAAATGGGGGTTCGAAACCTGGGGTGTTACAATGTTGGTACATTTTGATTAGTCATAGTTGATGAGTAGTTGACACATGATTGGTACATACTTGGTACATGGTTGGATACACTTGTTTATGGTACAGGTTGATTATAGGTTGTTTTGGTACAGGTTGGTGCATGGTTGATGCAATTTTTTATGGTACAGGTTGATTACAGGTTGATCCATGTTTTATGCATGGTTCAAGTTTATTGGTACAAGTTTACAATGGTATATCTCACAGTGATAGTGTGACAGTGGTTTCATCATTCTAATTCTACTTCAGGGCGGTTGGACAGGATAAGGACAGGTGGTTGTAGCCACCTTCTGGTTGTAGCCGGAGAAAATAGGGGGTTGTATCTTCCTTCTAGTTGTAGCCAAAGAATAGGGGAGTTGGAGCTTCCCTCAGGTTGTAGCCTGAGAAACAATGGGGTTGGAGCCTCCTTCCAGTTGCAACTAGAAAACAAAGGAAGTTGGTGCTTCCAATGAATGTAATTCTTCAAGACATATAAGAAAAAACATTCAGTGGTTTTCTCTCGCTTTGTGTTTCCATGTAAAACACTGGTGTACTGTGTATGTTTATGATTTTAATTTTTTCATTGGTTATTGTTGTTGGGAAAAATACCCTACGGACTAGCAAACTAGGGTCATACTTGCATGCATATTTTGACCGAAAAGAAATTACTTTTTTACCTACAACCCAAAACTTAAACTCCTCTTTCATAGTACATGCATGGAAAAGGACTACTAACCTTGTTACCGACGTTCGATGTAGATCCTCTGTTGCACTTTGACCACTTTATTGCGCTGCTCCTTCCACAGATGACCTGCAATCAAGACAAATAACAACTATGCATGCATGTTACTTCTCTACTCAAGGGTTAGAAATCAAGCATAAATTAACCAAACCATAGATAATTCATGCATTGGGACGGGAAACGTATTCTTTTTATTACTTGAAAAATGAATCAACTTACAATCAAAGCTGAGACCGGCCACCACTCCTTGAACCTGATCCTGGGCTCCTCTTCTTCTATCCTCCAACTTCTTTGCGTTAAATATCCTTTGGCATGAGGAAAGGCTAAAGGATTGGGACAATGGATTACGTAAATGGGCAGAGTTTGTTCGCTATGTTTTTTCCTCCTCCAAATGGTACCCCTACCCCTTCTTTTATAGGCTAGAAGGAGCTAGGGTTTTGGACGAACCCTCGACCATGCATGGCCAGGAGTTTCATTTAACTGACCCATAGCTTTTTTTTCCGTCGACAACTTTCCTTTTTTCATGCTTTGTTAGGTACACGCGGGTTGTAGTGGGTCAGCCAGCGTGCACACGCGTGCAGTAATGGGTTAGGGCGCGTGGGCCTTGACACAAGAGGATTTTCAAAGAGTTGTTCAATAGAGTTTTGGCAAAGAAGGGATATGAGTTGGCCTGATGCCAGGTAAGAATGTGTGGTGCAATTTAGGGTTATAATAGATGCCCCCTAATGTGTGATGTCAAAAGAGCATCTGATGGCCGAAATACATTACCAATCTTTACTGATGTGCGGAATGAGTGAGCCCAAGGATCAGGAACCAGGAGGTGTCGTCTGCAAAATAACAAATGTCTCACCGAGGCGGGCATACCCATGCTCGGGAAAAAATAGATCCATGGCTACCAATCAAATACACTGTAGATCCATGCCAAATAACTATAAAGAGTAGTTGCGAATAATACACAGTGAAGCTACATCTTGAAATTAGAAAGATATACATATAGAGTACCCATCTTCCAGAAGCTGATTCGGCCTGATGGTTGTACTTCAGAGTGCGAGAAACAACTTCAAAATCTTCTAAAACTTGGGTAGGAGTGTAATATGAGTGTATGACTGCAATACCCAGAGGTCTTCGACGACTTGTCGGTTATGGAATTGATAATCTTGATGATCGGACTGAAGGCTTCAGTGATTTCGGACAAGGACTTGATTGGACGTTCAGGACGACCGGGTATGCGGACAAGAGACATATTGCAGAGGGGCTGACTCAGGCTTAGTGACAAACTCTCCTTGGACAATAGCACGACAAGTGATAAGACTTAGGAAACATATATGTTAATCATAAGTCTACGAAGCAGGAGGCAAAGCAAACTCTCCATATGTTTGGAAGAGTAACCAAACAGTGGAGGATACAACTCTATATAGCGAGAAAATCTTCCTAAGGTCGTACTACATCCCATAGTCTGATGATCAAACAAACATATGCGCTTTATCCAAGGGTGACTCATTATGATGCCAATAAAGAAAATACTTTTCCCATCCTCTTTTTGGGGTATATTTGATTTTTTTGTTCTTTTTGATAATTTTTGAAAAAGAATAAAGGAATATTACGTTACAATGGAGGAACGAGTACTGCAAAC
>ML838267.1:0-16931 GCA_009831015.1 Picea engelmannii | reverse complement strand
CCCCCTTTTTTGATGAAAAAGTAAAGAAAAGAAGTATTGACCCTCCTTTACCTTGTTGTGTTGGCAGGATGTATGTCCAGTGGAGGGAAAGGGAGCATGAGGCAATCAGTGAGTTGGTTGCTGCAGATCCGAATGTTGTGGCCATGTTAATGCAATGCATTTTACTCAAATTCTTTCTATGTCCGTTTATGCGCGCGCAACCAAGGCTACTGAATGCCTTGATTGATTACTAGCATCCTGATGCAGAGGCATTTATGCTAGAGGGGCAATCATTGGTGCCCACCACCGAGGATATTTACTTTCTGACTGGCCTCTCAAGGAGAGGGGAACAAGTCAATTTCTAGACTTTTCCTGCGGGGCCGAGCAAGATCTCGGAGTTGATAGCTGAGCACTGTGAGGCTGGGACCGAACGTACGAGTTCCCAGGTACCCATTAGCAAGATTACCAACTTAGCGCTACAGACTATCTTGTTACTGATTGGGCGGATTACCGGCTCATCAGCCGTGCATCAGGCTTCGCGCGCACAGATGAACTGTGCCATCCAGTGCATGAATGCACAAATTTTTGATTGGAGTACCACACTGCTTGAGTGTATTAAGAGGAAATTAACAGATTGCTGACAATGGACACAGAGGAACTTCAGGTTCGGGAACATTTTGTTCTCATTCTTTTTTGAGAGAGTTCCGAGTTTCAGTCCTCGGGTTGTAGTACGAGGACATCTGGCCTCTTTCCCGGTAGTCTGTAGATAAGCAGTGTTACTACCGTGACAGGGTGGTGGAAGGACTGTTGAGTCCTTCAATGACGACTTCTTTGCTTGGCTATCATGACAAATCCCTGTTATCGAGGACTACCCATATGCAGGGATAGATTTCTCTAGAGATCCAGAGATACTCGTGCCTCCTGGTGAGGAGCGAGGGGAGATGGGTAAGTCTCCACCTTTGTAGTTTTTTTGTTTGCATATGTAGTTTTTATGTCCTTTGTTATATATATCATTTTTTTGTATGCCAGAGTATTTGACGGGTAAACGTTTGTTGCATGTAGATGTGGGACCCGTGCGACCTGCCGACTATGCACGAAACATGCATCATCCACGGCTAGAAGCCGTGGCTACCGTCGCTGGGGGAGAAATAGTAGCAAGGAACCTCCCAGCCAGAGAGGCTGAGAGGGTCCTTAGACGAGTTGAGCAGAACTTTATTGCGCTCACTCGCACAGTCCCGATGGCAGAGATAGAGGACCTGCCGCCATCCATGTAGCCTCATGTTGTGGGGGCACCTCGAACATGGGTCCGATTGTTTAGGCGTTTATCCTGTGTTGTAGATGATTATAACAGGGCCCATAGGCCCTGAACAGACTTTAGACTTTTTATGTTCCACGAGCACCTATTTGTATATATTTTTTGAGGGCATAAGCCCGGTGACTCGTTACTATTCCCATTTTTGAGGCGCTTGCGTCCATCTATGTACTCTAGTTATTTTATGATGTTTATATATGGTTTTTATCTTTTTTGTGTCTTATGGATTATGTGTGCAAAAATGTATTTACATGTTTATGTCCATGTTATTTTTATATGTGGGCAAGATGCCAATCTAAAATTTGATTAGCTAGAGTATTTGTAATTTGGTTTAATCTCCTAGGAACATGAAAATATGTACTATAATCAAAGTTTCATTCTAAGAGACGTACCTTAAGGAATCGTCGGTGTAAAGTTGGATCATGAACCCGATATACTCTGTTTAGCTGCGACACAACCAGTTGAGCGTCGAGATAGACCCAGAGATGAGATACACCCAATGACAAGGCGTCACGAAGCAACTCAATAACTGCACTATACTCGACGACATTATTTGTGGTGTCACCTAAGCATATACCTCCGGAAGATAACAACTGACCCTGAGGTGTAAAGATTACCCAAGCTGCGGAGGCAAGCCTCCGCGTGTGTCGACTAGCACCATTTGCATACCCAACGAACACTTCGGACTCACTTGACATCTGCCATATTGATGAAAGATAACATCAATGACACGTCCATAACAGTTTAAAAGAAACTTAAAAAGTAATAGTACAAAGACTATACATATGTTACAAAAAGTTACCCACAGTGACCTATCTATGAGTAATACTTCTTGAGGTAGAGCCCATTTCTAGGCTCCGCCAATGCATTCCCTTCAAAATCAACCAAACGATAAGCGCCCTTTTTTAATACCTCTTTGATAATGAAGGGTCCAAACCACATGGGTTTAAACTTTCCTGCCCCCAGGGGGTCCTTGTCTTGGTCATAGACCAGGACAAGGTCACCTTCAGAGAAAATACGAGGACGAACAGACCTATCATATTGACACTTGACCTTATTTTTGTGAGCCTCATTGGCCAGGGCCGCATCACAACGTTGCTCATCAAGTTGATCAAGGTATACTAACCATTCTTCAAGTGGAGAAGTGTCTGGCAATAACTGTACTGCCAATTTCAGAGATGGGATTTGACATTCTATGGGCAAGACTGCCTCCAACCCGTAAATGAGTTGAAAAGGTAAGAAACCGGTTGTAGTCTTAACAGATGTTCGGTAAGCCCATAATGTCGAGTATAACATCAAATGCCAATTTTACTTGGCTGAGTTGATAGTTCGCTGTAGAATCATCTTAAGAGTTTTGTTTATAGCTTCCACCTGCCCATTGGCTTGGGGGTAGTAAGGTGATGAATGTTCCTACCGTAACCCAAGCTTTGATGTTAATTCGGTCATCTTTTGGTTTTGAAAGTGACTTCCATGGTCAGTGACAATCTCTCTCGGGACGCCGAACCTTGCTATGATTTGGTTGAATAAGAAGAGAGTTGCAGTCTCTCTATCATCTTTAAATGTTGGCATAACCTTGACTCACTTAGTGAAGTAGTCGATAGCTACGATGATATAGCGGTGCCCCCTTGCTGACAGGGGGTTGCATGTAGTGTAATCAATCCCCCACTTAGTGAAGGGACCAACTGTGATGACAGGAAACATAGGAGCGGGATGTTCCCTCATCTTCCAAGAGAAGATTTGGCACGGATGGCACTTCTTGACCGATTCGATACAATCTTTGATAAGTGTGGGCCAGAAGTAACCTGCTCGTAAAATCTTTTGGGTTGTTGCCAACCCAGATAAATGACTGCCACACGCTCCAGTATGGAAATTGTTGAGCACTATGATGGCCTCCTCATGAGTGAGACATCGACGCAAGATGCAATCTACACCTCTCCGATACAACGTATCATCGAGTATGAGATAATTCTTAGCCTGATGGCATATCCATTGACGCTCGTCACGAGAAGCAGAGGTGGGGCACTTCAAAGTTTGGAGATAGATAAGTATATCTCCGTACCAGGGGTCTGAAGATTTAATCAAAAACATATCCCCCCGGATAGGCGATTCCTCAGGAACAATGTCACCTGACTCAACCGGAAGCTCCGAAATAAGTTCTACTAAGACCAATGACTTCTTGGACTTTGCTGAAATGAAGTCTAAGTCAAATTCTTGGAGGATGACCATCCACCTACTGATTTTTCCACCTATAACTCGTCGTGTCAACATGTACTGGAATGGATTCATGACAGCAATGATGGTGGTCTTGCGAAACAGAACACAGTGACAGAACCGTTGAACAGCATGAACTGCTTCCAATGCAAGTTTTTCGATATGCGAATAATTAAGTTCCGACCCTATGAGGCCTCAGCTCAGGTAATAGATCACGTATTCTGAAAACGAATCATATTCCTGAACTAAAACCATGCCTATGGTTGACTCTGCGGCAGCCAGATATAATAAGAAATCTTTGTTATAGTTAGGTGGCCGTAGCAGAGGTGCGGTTGTGAGGGTGTGTTTTAATGCGTCGAAAGAGCATTGAGTGGCTTCATCCCAAAAAAAAGGAATGTCTTTCTTTAGTAAACGCATAAATCCCTTGGTGATTTCGGCATAGTTGGCGATGAAGCGTCGTAAGAAGTTCACCTTGCCTTGTAGACTCTGAAGTTGTAAGATTGTTCGTGGAGGGGGAAATTGGATTATTGCCTCCACCTTAAGAGGATCGACCATGATCCCTATTGTTGATACGATGAAACCTAACAAACGTCCTGACGTTATGCAGAAGCGACACTTGTTTGGATTCAAGCGAATACTGAAGTAGCGACAGCGTTCGAAGATTAGTCGAAGGTGTGTGGGATGATCCGTTCGCTTGTGAGAGAGTGATGCTAAATCATCTAGATAGGCCTCGACTATATGCTTGAGGTCATGAAACTAAAAAGACATGGCCCGCTGGAAAGTGGCTCCAACATTTTTAAGGACAAAAGCCATCTTACGATATGCGAATGTACCCCACGGACAAATGAATGCCGTTTTGTGTTGGTCTTCAGGTTTGATTTGGATTTGATTATATCCTGAAAAACCATCCATGAATGAAAAGGCTTCACAACCGGCACATTCATCAATGATCTGGTCAATGAATGGTGTTGGAAAATTATCTTTGGGACATGCTTTGTTCAAATCACGGAAATCGGTACATACACGAATCGTGCCTTGTTTTTTATTGACCAACATGGGGTTTGACACCCATTGAGTCAAATGAATAGGATAAATGAAACCTTCCTTGAGCAATTTCTCAACCTCAATCTTTATGGCTACTGCTTTCCTAGGATTGACTGGATGAAGTTTTTGTCGAACGGGCTTGGCGTCAGGATACGTTGTGATTTCATGTTCAACTATTTTTGGATCTATACTCGACATTTCCTCATAAGACCAGGCAAAACCATCGTGGAATTCTTTAAAAAGATCTTTGTAAATTTGAATCTCTTCGGGGGAGAAATCCGCTCCGATGAAGACATTCTCCACGATGCCAAGGTTTCGGGAGATGTTGATGGGTATAGTTCCAGTGATAGTCACCATATTTACCTCAGCATAAATTTCCTGTGTAGCTAAGAGGTTAATAGGACATGGCTGATCTCCCATCATGGTAACGGTGAATTCTCCTGCTTCGATTCGGCTTAACTCTGGGAGAAAGTAGGATCTGTGATGAATATATTCCCAAGGTTTGTCTGGACTAGTCATTGCTTCGATTACTGCTTCGTCAGAAGGAAAGACTAAGTCTAACGAATCGACGTTAGCAAGAGAACCCTGAGCCCAAATAGGCTCTAGAAGTGGATCTAACTCTTGTGCGGGAGTCGGATCAGGGTTAGCTGAAGCTTGCTGGACTAAAGAGTACGCTACTTCAGCGGCCGACAAGGGCATGGATATGCCTGAGTGCCCTGTCTCCTCCATCGTGGCTGATGGGGAAGGAAGAATCCAAGGATCCTCAAAGTAAGTCGTGCGGAACGACGAAACTTGAAAAATATCAACCTTATGGTGATTAGATATAAATTTGACGTCATCGTGAGGAGGTGGGTAATCGAAGGTACCCATCAAGGATGGGCACAAACCAACTCCTACGTTAATGACACCTGGTTGAGGATTATCAATCATGGGGACCGTGGATGCCCCCAAAGCTGGGTCAGGTCTAGAGAAGGACAATTGACCGATGGTCACTATCCGACCCTCGTGTGGAAACAACAAGACTCGGAAAACTGTAGCAACCACAACTTTCATAGCATAAGTCCAACTCCGTCCTAAAAAGAGATTATAGTCGAGGGGAGCATCGAATACCTCTACTTTGACACACACGGTCTTCCCTCCTAACTGCATAGGGAAAGAAGGAACGATGCCATGTGGTCAGAAAGAACGACCGTCGAAAGCAGTGAGGAGAGTAGGTGATGGAGACAAAGTGGGCTGGCCAATGGCCTTCCAACATGCTAACGACATAACGCATGTCGAGGCACCCTCGTCGACCACTATGCGGAAGATATTCCATGTAAAAGTTTTTGTGGGATGAGCCACTACTATCTGAAATGCTACGTGGTAAGGTAGACGAGGTTTTAAGTCGGTTGTATCTAACATGATGGTACCCGGATTACAAGTGTTAGTAGAACCCAAAGTAGTTAACAAGGCTTTCCTCTGAGTAGGGAAACTTTGGAGGACCTCCAAAGCAGACATCGCACAAGGGGTTTGTGATAAATCCTCCACCACAGAGTAATTCTGGGTGGCCCTTGCGTTTGGGTTGTGAGAAGATTTCTTAAATGCACCCTTTGGAATGCATGTCATTGTTTCTCCCAACGTCTTCTCGATCTGTAGAGGAAGAGATGGGAGGTCAACTTCTTTACCCTTCTCAGAAGCGCTTGGTTTACTATAGTCGTGCGCTCTATTCGTTATGAAAGCATCACCCCTAACCATATATACGTTCGCAGATGAGGGATTGTTTGGAGGAGGGCAGGCTTCTTGGATGCCCCCTTCTGTGCTTGTAGAGGCTTGAGTTAAATTTTTCCCATGTTGAAAGGGATTAGTCAACATTTCTTGTTGTTGCTGTGTGACAAACTTTTGGGCCTCTGCAAGTCGAGGAAAAATATGGGTCGGGTGGTCTTCTGCACACAAGTTGCACGGATACCTCGGCTTCCGTTTTTCCGTGGTGTCCCCGCCAGCATTATCAGTGGGTTTTTTATCCCCCTTACCCTTCTTTCCTTGTTTTTTCTTCCCTTCAGGCTGCTGGGTGGCCTTTGGGTTAGTTGACTGCACAGAGTGCACTTCCAATGTTTGGGTAGGAGGAGTAGCCAAAGCAGTAGTCTGGCTGGCTGTTGAGTGTTGTATAGATAACCGTTGCAATTGTTTTATCAATTTCTCAATGGGGTTGGTTTGTGCTGAACCACTAATACCATCGGCATGTGGTCTAGCTCTCTATCTAGTTTTATCCAGTATCGATCGTGGTGCATCCGACAGGATGTTGTATAATAAACCAGACTGAGAATAGATGAGCTCAAACTGTTGAGCCCTCATGATGGCATATTCTTCGGAGAAAACTCCAGAAGTCACGACGTCTTTGGATAATTGTGGGACTAGAGACTTAAGGAACCACTCAAGCAGGAATGCTGGTGGGACTGGTACTTTGATTAGACTCTTCTGGCGTCTCCACTCTCGGATATGATCAGAGATATGGTCCGCTGTTGTCTTTTTGAAATTGGTGAGCATCTCTGTGCCAGCGTCGTATCTCACAGGTAACTGGAAATGGTTAAGGAAGGCCATCGCCAGTTCGCCAAAAGAAGAGTATCTTGAGCGATCGAGCTCGATGTACCATTTCGCGGCACTCCCGATAAGAGTGCGTTGAAACAATCACAACTATACAGAGTCATATTTTAATGAGTTAGATGAACACCAAAGATGGAGGGTAGTCACATGATCACTTGGATCTTCATTAGGCTTGGCCTTGAACTTTGGAATGTTCGAAGGCAACTTCGTTGGCATAGGAGTCCAACGTGGATCGTGACAAATAGGATCATTTAACAACCTTGTCAAATATGGCAAGTGTAACGTCGCCAGGAATGGTAGTTTGGGTTGCTGCTGATAACCTGGGAAAAAGGGTCCTGGGGTTTGACTGGCACCAGGTTGCCAGGAAAAGTTTGGCTGCTAGCCCAGATTCTGGTAGAAACCATGGCCCTGACCAGCATAAGGATTTTTCATCTGTGGAGACATCATTGGCTGATTTCCCATAAAAGACATAGGGTGTTGGGCATGCATCGTGTTTGAAGGAATTTGGGAAGGATTACCCCATGTCGGTCCTGATGGGAGAGGCATAGTAGTCTATCCAGGGTTCCATTGACTGTGGAAAGAATTACCCCAGAATGACATTCCAGAGGAGGGAACGGATCCTTGTCCTGAGTTCCAAGGTCCTACTATATGTTCCCCCGGCGCAGGAATCGTACCCTGCGTCGGAGTAGACTGTCCAAAAATGGGATTGCCCCCAGATAGGAAAGCGGTGGATGAGAAAGTGTTGTTACCAAACGTCCCATTCCAAACAAACGGTTTCGAACCTACCGGCATACTGTGCACATGTGTTCCTTGACTCCCTTCTCCAAATAAACTAGTGTGTGCAGGTTGCCCGACGGACTGCTGATCGGACCACCAAGCGAAGGGGACGAAGGAGGGATATGACCTCCTGCGTAAGGAAAAGCGTTAAAAGGGACAGGAGTGCCCCCAAGTTGATCTTGCAGGGGAGCATTAGATCTCCCTGCCCCTAGACCTAAAGTCTGTAAAGTAGAGTAAGTGAGTGCAGGACTTGTACCTGAACTAGGCATACTGTATGAGAATGGAGGGCCTGTCACACTAGGTGTGAAGGGGGTTGTGGTCGCCGCCATAGACGGGTTCGGTCCACTGTGTGACGTAGTTGCGGCTGAGACCATGGTGGCTCAGACCAACGACGATAAGTTAGGAGATGATTCTCCTGTGGTAGCAACTGTGGTGGGAATGGAAGAATTCCCAGAAGAAGTAACAACGTTTGTTTCCATAGCTGTGTGAGGCACTAACTGGCGTTCGTAAAATTGGATTGGTGCAATAAATGGTGGCCAGGTATCAGTGGTTGGGGTTTCAACTGAGCCAAGAGTGGTAGTTGATTCCTCCAGGAGTTGTGCGGGCACAAAGGTTTGTAATCTGGTCTCTTCGAAAGACCCTTGTTGGTCTAGCTTCCGCCTTAATGGTGGCGGGGGTGGCTCCAGTGTAACCGGGGGTAGGCCCAGAAGCCTTCGTGACCAGCGGAGCTCGGGATCCTCCACTATGTGAGAAGATCCAATACACGCTAAGGTATTCTACACATTCAAAAGTAATACACACTAAAAAGAATCCCCTAAGAGATAAGACAAGAAATCACTAAACTATTTGGAAGAACAGTTACAACAACCAACACTAGAGCAACTTACCGGTGCAAGTGAAACTTGAACACGGAAGCACCCTCCAGGTATACTCTGCAAAGCATGGCCTGATGTCTGTCCTAGGTACCGCGGTATACCCCCACAGTCACCTATGTATGTCCCTAAAAAGATTGGCAACTAGGTTGCCAGCACGCGAACAGTCACCAGGCGGGTACAGTCGAAAGTCAGGTAGACCACAATGAGAAGGGTATCAAGCCCAAAACCTGTCAAGGGTATTGAGAGAAAATGGTTTGGAAGAAAACTGAAGACCTCGAACGGATTCGAGACCCACGAAGCCCCATGGCAAATGCAACCGACAGAATCCCAAAACAAGCCCTTGATATGTGTTCTCCACTACGATTGGTTCGGCTTTGGAGGGGTTATCTCCTCTACCTTTCCACACGTGACCTCGTGTTTATCCCCTATGTTAGAGGGGGGTCCCGGATAACTTCCACGAAACTGGACTTAGACACTCCCTATCACAGACTCTAATGTTTGGTTTTGAATGGCCTTGGAGAGTTTCCTCTCCAACCTAATCCAAGGCCCTAGTCCTGAACTAGTTTGTGAACCCTACAAACAAAAAGTCTAGTAGATTTTAAGATTAGCGTTGCTTTTAAGGATTTTTCTTATCTCATGGGGTATGAAGGTGAAACTGATGATATGTAAAGACGAAATAAAAAAACGAATGAAACAAGCTGGAAACAAAAGACTTTTACTAAATCCAAAATTCCAACAACTTTTCACAAAGAAAGATTTCTTTTTCTTTTTAATTTTTCTAAGATTTTATACAACAAACTTAAAGGAATTTCACTTGAATACGAGCTACTTATGCTCTAAATGCACTGCAAAAAACTTACGAAATGAAAGACTTCTCCCTAGCTAATGATGCAGAAACACACTTTTCAAACAAAGAAGAAAATGAAAAGAGATTTTATTTTTATTTTAAGTGCTAGTAAAGCAACAAAGGGAAAATACCGACAAGCACAAAACCAAAAAAAACAAATTCTGGCTTAAAGCGCAAATCGAAAAGAATCAGATTAAAGACACACAATGGCAATAAAGAAAACAAAGACTCTTACGCTTGTCTAAAAACCATAATTTTTTTTTATTTTTTTTATTTTCTGTCAACTATCAACTGAGAAAAAGCAAGCTAAGGGTAAGATGACCTAACCTACTGATTGTTCAACCCTAGACTCAAACACCTGAGAGGAATACTTCTCATCAAAGGAGGGGATGACTACCCCACCCTGAAAAAAAAGTAGCCTGTCAAGTACGCTACTGTCACTAAAACAGCACGCGTGCAAACACGTGCTGAGCTGAAACAGGAAGCGTGTACACGCGGGCTAACCTTGTACAGGCCACGTGTATGTCTAAATTCTAAGACAAAAATGAAAACAGGCAGTCCAGACCAAAAAGTGGCCTCTAGTATTGATAAACAGGGTCCCTTGAAGGCTTGGATGCTCTTTCTAACAGAAAAGAAAAATAATGCAAGGAATAACAAGGTGAAAAAAACAATCTAAGATAGGACTATGAACCAACAAGACTCAGACAGGATTCCAGAAAACCCCCTGAGAATGTATAATTCTGACAGGGAAGAGGTGGACTGCCTCTAAAGTTCTCTGAACACCTACACACTACTGCTATCTCTACAGATAGCATGCACACGCGGGCTGTAAGAGGATAGGGCACGGGTACACGCGTGTAGGCCTTTTGCAGGCTACGTGTACCTCTGTGTGTCCTGACAACTACCGTCAAGCAAAAGTCAGGGAAAACTGGTATGAAGAACCAGGCTCCCTGCTAGCTCAGACCTTACAAAAAAAATACAGGCAAAGAAAAACAAAAAACCTATTCTTTAAACTACCCAAAAAATTTAAATCAATCCAGAAACCCTAAAGAGTATTATCCCTAGTACGGTCGCCAATTCCATTGTTGGGAAAAATACCCTATGGACTAGCAAACTAGGGTCAGATTTGCATGCAGATTTTGACCGAAAATAAATTACTTTTTTACCTACAACCCAAAACTTAAACCCCTCTTTCACAGTACATGCATGGAAAAGGACTACTAACCTTGTTACCGACGGTCGATGTAGATCCTCCGTTGCGCTTTGACCACTTGCTTGCGCTGCTCCTTCCACAGATGACCTGCAATCAGGACAAATAACAACTATGCATGCATGCTACTTCTCTAATCAAGGGTTAGAAATCAAGCATAAATTAACCAAACCATAGATAATTCATGCATTGGGATGGGAAAAGTATTCTTTTTATTATTTGAAAAATGAATCAACTTACAATCAAAGCTGAGACCGACCACCGCTCCTTGAACCTGATCTTGGGCTCCTCTTCTTCTGTCCTCCAACTACTTTGCGTTAAATATCCTTTGGCATGAGGAAAGGCTAAAGGGTTGGGACAATGGATTACGTAAATGGGCAGAGTTTCTTCGCTATGTTTTTTCCTCCTCCAAATGGTAACCCTACCCCTTCTTTTATAGGCTAGAAGGAGCTAGGGTTTTGGACAAACCCTCGGCCATGCATGGCCGGGAGTTTCAGTTAACTGACACATAGCTTTTTGTTTCATCGACAACTTTCCTTTTTTCGTGCTTTGTTAGGTACACGCAAGTTGTAGTGGGTCAGCCAGCGCGCACACGCATTCAATAATGGGTTAGGGCGCGTGGGCCTTGACACAAGAGGATTTTCAAAGAGTTGTTCAACAGAGTTTTGGCAAAGAAGGGATATGAGTTGGCCCGATGCTAGGTAAGCATGTGTGGTGAAATTTAGGGTTATAACAGTTATATAATCTGCAGTTATTGTATGATAATGCTACATTGATATAACAATTGGATTATATGGTTAAAAATGATTAAATTTCTCTATTAATGATTCACCCCCCCTCTCAGTAATCCAACACTCCCCTCACTAGTGATGATGAAATCACGACAGGGGGGGAATCCCTGTGAGCCTAGGTGGATTGAGATGGAAAGTGATATGATGATAAATGAATTCCCCTATAGGTTATGTTTGGATATGGATATAGGTTTGAATAAGGGTCTTGTGAGAGGGTGAATGATTTTTGAGTGTTTTGTGCCTGCAAAATAATGTTATCCCTTCCCGAAACAAGACAAAATATGATCGAACAAGCCTTTAAACAATGGGGAATCAACAAGAAACCTTGTTGTCTCAAAATTTTAGCAGTATAGAAATATATAGATCACCAATGAGCGAATTTAATAGCTGAAAATTTAACCACCAAAATTAAGTACAAGATGATGGAAACAAAGCTAGCAATGACTAGTTAAACTTCCAATGATTTAAGAAATACTTTGGTGATGTTTAGAGGGATGTTATATGATGTTATCTACAAGTTTTTATGAAAACCAAATGTCTTTAGAAAACAACTTCTACAACAACAATTTCTAGCCACCAAAATCAACAAAGAATCGACCCAAAAGATAGCTAACAACTAGTAGATTGAATATGGAAGTTTGTAAGTGATTTTTAGTGGTAGAATGGCGAGAAATAGATTAAAGAAAGATAATTTTGTAGAAAACCTAATGGATGTAGCATTAATTTATAACAACAAAGATAATTACAATGCCAATCACGATGCCCCTAGGGAACAAGAAGGCTTATAGCATGTATAATCAAATCCAGCTTAGAAAATTGCAATATCTCAAAATTTCACGTATACCAATGCAACAATATTTTATCTCCAATGCAAGTAGATTAGTTACTTATAAATTGGGTTAATGTAGTCTCTTGAGTAAGATATAGGTTTGTTTACTTCTCTAGAGGTGTAATCTCTTTTAATCCCAAGAAAAAACAAAACCTAAAAAGGTAAATCTACAAGGGTGTAATCCCATTTACTCCTTGTAGAAACCTTTGCAAAGTCACTTATTCAATGATAAAAAAGTAGATATTGATGGAGGGCGTATACCCTTATACTCCTCCAAGGGTTTGGATAAATTTAGCTTGAAACAAGAAGAAAACAACACAATAAATGCATAAATTCCCTACCATTTCCAAGAAAAGCATGAAGAAACCCTTCCTTATCAAGAATATTCTACCAACATACCAATAGTAAAGCATCCAAGAGATAGAGCCTATATTTTATTCACTAAAAGACAAGAAATATCATCCACAATGCACCAAGAGAGAGAGAGATAGGGAAAAATTCCCAAATAGGGAGAAAATTTCAGCCAATGTTATGTAATTCTCAAGTGAGAGTTATGTCCAAATTAAATGAAAGTGAAATTTATTTATACAAGATCAATAAAAACCAATTTTTCCACTTTTCCAAAATTCAACATCAAATTAGAGAGGCCAACCCTCCCTATTTTTCCTTTACAACTTAAAATTACAAAAACATAAAGTAATTTCCCCTTTTAGGGCTGACATTAGGCCTCCTAGAGAGTCATTGAGCCCTTTGGTGAAGATTGTTGGGACTCCAAAGGCCATGTTCCCCACTGCCAAGTGTTCTACTACATTCCAAGTGTCTCTCTCTCCATCAAACCACATCACATCACCATCAACCATGAGAACCCCATAAAAAACCCTAGCTTCCATGTGACATCTAGGGCATAGAAGATGGCGTTTTAGGCCTTCCAAGTACAACGTTGAGGTGCAAAGGGCTATCATGTAATCATCTCATGGTGTCCAAGTGACTTTAAAGAAAATGTTCATCCTGTCAAGTGTCTAATGGGAGGGGCACATCATCCAACCTTTGGGATTCATGCCCCTATGAAGGTCCAAGTAACCTTGTGCCTTCACAAAAAGACTTTTACTTGGAAAGGCATTGAAAAGACAAACAAATTCACTCTCCAAGGTTCCAAAAGTCACATGTATCATGCTAAGTAAGCCATATATAATAAAATAACCACCCAAACATGTGCATCAAATCCCTCCTTTTCAAAATAAACAAATGCTCAAAGACCTTATACAACTTGCCAAATTTAAGTATGGAGTATGGGAGGGTTGTCATGGTGACCTATTATGTAGATAATTCCCTAAGTCAAGGAGTGTTTTCCAAGAGGACGCTCTCTAATTCATGTAAGGAGTATGAGGTGGTTGGGGGTGTGACTTCTGGGCATGGGGTTTCTTAACACACATGGGCTCATATTGTCTCATTTATGGGTGCCTCTGTAGAGGGTGCACCTGGTCTTGAGTTACCAACTATTTAGGTGTTGCTTTTCCAAGGACCATTTTTGTCCATATTTCCAATGCCTGCTTCCATTTATTTGTAAGTTTCCAGTCCCATTTATAAGGTTTTCAAGCTTTGGCATTTGCAATTTGGGACTGGGGTGGGAACTGAGTAAGTAGAGCTCAATTTGGACCAACATTTGATGGTCATGATTTGTTGTGTTCACTTTATTTTCAGCATTAGTTTCTTATTCTTTTATAGCAGTTGCAATCTACCTCTAGGCATTTAGCTCCTTCTTCCCATGAAATTAGGTACAATCCCTTCTTAGGTCAATATGCCTGGAAAAAAAAATTATGAGGAGACGAAAAGGGAAGAAGTGTGTAACGTGATAATTATGTGTGGGAGTGGTACACTGACTCTTCAAGGAGAGCACCTGGTTGCAATGCTTTTCCCGAGGGCGACCAATTTTTAGGACAACATGTCAACCACCAAGGTGGAAAGAGGAAAAATGAATAATTTCCAAGAAAATATTTTCAAAATCAAGAAAGGACCCTTTGCAACATGTTCGAATGCTTCATTTATTATAATGACAATTACCACAACACCATTATTATTATGTCATGGAGCAATATTTGTTTTCCTTTGTGAGCCAAAATGGTGTGGTGGATGTTTCCGCCATCGATCAAAAGGTGACATGTGGTAAGATAGGGGCCTATACCTCTTGGTAATCCATGTCTGAAACTTGAGGGACTTGAGACATCATCTCCTTAGTTATCCCTAACATGGGGGGATAACAATGTGCATAAGTAAATAACACGTAGCATCAAACCAATAAAAAAAAATGATTAAGTATGTTATAATATTTAGGGAGTGAATTTGCGTCGCTCAACATAACCCTATCTAGTAATTTGACACAATTGTGGAAGTGGTAAATAATTGTTGTAAACTTGGATCAATAATATCAGTAAGTCTAAGAAATACATGCGAACTTATTTTAATCCATTGATTTTTTAAAATGTCTTATTTAAAAAAATTACAAGCAATTCATGTAACAATTTGCATAGTTATATAAATTGTATTACTACTTTAATTGATCCGAAATCGGATTCAGAGGACTGTCAGGGCATGAAAAATGCTCAAAAATGAAAGTTCTCGGAATCCAACGAAACCAACACCATTGCGTCTGGCTCGTCTTCTTGATTCCGGTGGTATAATTTTTATGTCAAACGGAGTCCGTATGAAGAAGATATCGCATTATGTCCGCCGAGCCAAACAAGGAAAATTTTGGGATGCTGACTGTACCTGTCCGTACAGTCCGTACAGGACACGTGTCAGTCCGTATAGGACACGTGGCACGTTCGTATAGGTGACACGTGGCATTCTCAGGAGATGACACGTGGCGGCGTCCGTACAGGACACGTGGCAGCCTCAGGCAGTGACACGTGTCAGGCAGTTTTGGCATTTTCAGCGTACGGTTGAACAAATCCCGAGGTGACATGTGTCACCACTGGAAGGGTGACACGTGACACGGGATGACATCAACATCGTACGGCGGATGACGTGGAAGGCTGACCGGGAAGATGACGTGGCGTACGACAGAGCTGACGTGGCAGATGACGTGGACTAATCAGAAGCCGACACGTGTCAAGGTTTGATTGGTTGTTATGGTGCCACGTGGCCCAATCACGGGCTGCCACGTGGCACCCTGGGTTTAGCCAATAACGGCTATGTCAAAAAAGTTTTTGGGCCCGGGGGATTCGAACCCCGGACCTCCCCACCGCAAACGCCTCCGTGTAAAGCCTCCGACCACTGGACCACCGTATGAGTCTTGTTATACAATTGGCGGGTTTTATATTTAAACTTGCCTATGGTTGTGTCGGCGGGGGTGTCGAGCCGGGGCTAGGCCCCGACCCACGGTCGTATGTTCATGTGACCTCCTTTATAGCCCGGGCGCAAATGTTTAAACGGGCGCGGATGTAAACCATAACACACGGTTACATATGATGAAATGGCGCGCGGTTAATACAACGGTTAGCATGCGGTTATGGGTTATGCGGGCGGTTATGTGTTTTAGCCCGTGGCTCTATGGGCAGTCACCATATAACCCTGTGCTGGAGTCAAAGGGGTGGCCCGCGCTATAGCGCGTGGCCACATGAAGTGGCATATGACCAACTAAAGGAGCGCGCGCCCAACAAGAGGTGCTAAAGCCCGTTATAAAACTATATTATAGTTTTAAAGTGGTTTTTAACCAACTTTTGGTTAATTATATGTAATTAAACCAATTTTTAATGTAATTGGGAGTTATTGGGCTTTTTAGGGCCTGATTTTTGGGAGGAAGTTGGAGATTGCAACCAACTTTCCCAACTATTTAACCAAGGCTATGTTGAGGCCATTTGGTAAGCTTTTGGAGAGCATTCAGAGCAGAGATGCTGATGCAAGGTCAAGATAAAGCCAGTTTGAGGCAGAGGAGCTGTTGAGGTAGAGATGCTGTCGGACGATTTCTGAGAGTTAGGTATATCCGTTTCAGGTGCCGTAAGTTGTGCAAGATTCTAGAGATCATGGCGAACAAGACCAGATCAGTCTAGGAGCCAATCGGCAATTGTAAAGATGTACTAATAAGCTTTCGAAAAGAAATCAAGAAGCCTCCCTCACAGAGAAAAGGCCCGGAGACGTAGGCAAAGTTGTCGAACTCCGTTATCAAACTTGTGCATTATGGTTTTCTGTTTTCATTGCATTTTAGATTTGCAATTATGTTAATGTCTGTATAGTTCATTTGTTTTTCTCGCTCTTTCGTTAAGTTTCCCAATGGTCAATTAATGCATGTGAATAAAACTCAACCATAGTCATTTCGAAAAATCCTGACGGATCATTAATTGAATCAATGTTTTTCACAATTAATATGTCATTGAAAGGTTAATTCCTATTTGAGGGTGTTACACACATGTGTCCAAATTATATACAACTCAAGAAAATAACCATTAAATATAAGTTTCCTTTTCTTGTCATTGATGA
>ML838266.1:11949-24190 GCA_009831015.1 Picea engelmannii | reverse complement strand
AGGGTCAATGGCTACAGGTTTAAGAGTTGAGGAAAGACTTGATGGGGCAGTGAATTTTGGTGCTTGGAAGGAGAGAATGATTTTGCTTCTGTAAGAGAGTGAGTTGTGGGATATTTTTGAGAACTCCACAACAAACCCAGTAACAATGCCTACAGATGCCACACTTTTGGCAGCCTATACCAAGAAGAGCATCAAGGCTAAAAGAATCATCCTTGATGCCATCAAGGACCATTTGATTCAACATGTGACAGGGAAGACAAATGCCTCTGAGATGTGGGAGTCCTTGATGAAGTTGTATCAAAGTACGAATGAGAACCGGAAGATGGTTTTGAGAGAGAAATTGAAGAGAATTAGAATGACCAAGGCTGAAAATGTGGTCACATATCTTATCAGGTTGACACAGGTGAGAGATGAACTTGGTGCTGTTGGGGAGGCCATTGCTGATAGTGAACTTGTGAGGACTGCATTGAATGGGGTGACAAAACAATGGGCTGTTGTTGTTGAGGGCATTGTGGCAAGGGAGAATCTTCCCAAGGTGGACCGTCTTTGGGATGACTTTGTTTAGGAGGAAACCTAGAGAGGGTATGTGCACAACAGTTCTTCCACTGGTAATGATGAGGAAAATGTGGCTTTTTCTCCTAACAACAAGAAGAAGTTCAAGAAGGGTTCCAAGGGAAGGAACAAGACGAAGGGTGAAGGCAAGAAGGACATGAGCAAAGTCAAGTGCTTTGCATGCCACAAGTTTGGGCACTATGAGGGACAATGTTCTAATAAGAAGAAGAAGCATAAAACAACTTCAACAAAGGTGGAGGAGTTTTCCACCAGGTTCGAGAAGGAGTTTTCTTTAGTGGTGTGTCTTTCCACTAGAGCCACACATTCCAGTGTTTGGTATATTGATAGTGGTGCCTCCCGCCATATGACAGGTGTTTGTGAGCATTTGACAGATCTTACACAGATTGGTGATCTTGAGGTAGTGCTTGGAGATGATCGGGTGGTCAAGCAATTGGTAGTGGGACTATCATTTCAGAGGGAGTCTCAACCTCCCATGTTGTTGAGAGATGTCCTATATGTCCCTGGCTTGAAGAAGAACTTGATTTCAGTTTCCACTATTGAGGAGAGGGGATATGAGGTGTTGTTCCGTGATGGACATGTGCTCCTATTTCCCAAGGGGTCTAGTATCACTTCAGCCAAGGTGATTGGGACTCGACATGAGAAGCTGTACAAGCTCATGTATCTACTATCAACCAGCTAGTGCATTGTATCATACTACCAACAACAATGATATTTGTGAGCTATGGCATAGGAGGATGGCCCATTTGCATCATGGGGCTCTGAGGATACCGAGGGAGATTGTGATTGGAGTGCCAGAGTTCAGTACAAAGCACCAGGAGTTGTGCAAGGGGTGTGCTTTGGAAAAGTACACCAAGACTGTTTTTCCAAGCAGTGACAACAGAGCAACAAGTATACTTGATCTGATTCATTCTGATGTATGTGGTCCTATGTCTTCTACATCTTTGAGTGGTTGTTTGTATTATGTCATATTCATTGATGGCTTCTCTCGTAAGTCTTGGATTTTCTTCATGAAGACCAAAGGACAGGTCTTCAATCGGTTCCAAGAGTTCAAAACTCTTGTGGAGAACCAAAATAGGAGGAAAATCAGAGTACCGAGGACAGATAATGGGGGTGAGTATACCTCCAAGGAGTTTAATGATTTCTGTGCAGGAGAGAGCATCAAGAGGGAGTTGACTGTTCCTTACAACCCACAATAGAATGGGGTTGCTGAGAGGAAGAACATGGACGTAGTTGGGGCTGCGAGAGCCATGTTGCATGATCAGGGGCTGCCGCTCTTTCTTTGGGCTGAGGCATGTTACACTGCAGTTTATCTGCAGAACAAGAGTCCACACAGAGCATTGGGGGATAAGACTCCTAGGGAGGCTTTCTCTGGGAAGAAGCCTGAAGTTGGGCACTTTAGGATTTTTCGGTGCCTTACATATTCACATGTCCCTTCTGAGAAGAGGACAAAGCTAGAGCCCACAACAAAAAGGGGATTTTTGTTGGGTATAGAGAGACTTCAAAGGCTTTCCGCATATACATCCTTTCCTTGAGGAAGATAGTTGTGCGAAGGGATGTGAGATTTGAGGAGGATAGAGCCTTTAGGAAGTCACGAGGGACTGAGAAGGGTGAGCATTCAACACCTCAGATTTAGGTGAGTCCACAACAAACTTTAGTGACACAGAGTTCGGGACCACTAGTTTCGGTGACGACTGGTCCACAAGTCACAGGGCCACAAATGTCAGGATCACAGGTTACTGGTCCTCAGATTTCAGGATCTTATGCTCCTGATTCTACTTCAAGTTCATAGTCTTCATGTGATGGGATTGAGCAGGTGGAGTCCCCTCCACAGGACACTACTTTAGAGAGGAGGAAGCCCAAGTGGCTTCAGGACACTTTGAAGGAGGCCCACAGGGATTTGTGGGGAATCCTAGGCAGGTTGTGAGGGAGAGTAAACCTCCTGAGAGATTTTGTATCTATCTTGTGATGGTGAGCAACATCAGGGAGTTTGAGCCTTTCACTTTTGAGGAGGCTGCTGGCAGACAGGTTTGGAGAGATGCGATGATGGAAGAGTACAATTCCATCATGAAGAATGATGTTTGGGACATTGTTCCTAGACCTGAGAGGAAGTCAGCGGTGACTTCCAAGTGGCTCTACAAACTCAAATATGCTGCAGATGGCAGCATTGAGAAGTACGAATTTCGAGGAGTCTGGCATGAATTTTGACGAGTCTCTAGCTCAGATTTTTAGGAGGAAACTTGGCACGAGTTTCGAGATAAGTTTGATATTTATTTATGAAGAAAATGACTGTTATAAATGACATTCTCTTTGAGCTCTGAAATAATAAAAAGCCCCTCTCTCACTGGTTTTCCCCTTGTGGGTTTTTCCAGGGTCAAAGTTAGACCAAAATCTCTGTGTCTTAATTTTTGAGTTATTGTGTTGCTGTTAGTATTATTTATTTCTGCATTTATTTTTGTTTAAAATCCTCATGTTTCAGTTCTGAGATTTGTTTATATGCTGAAAATATGTTGCTGTCATAAAACTGGGTTTTGGGCATTGTTGCCGCCTTATACACCTGGGAGACGTGGAAAAAATCTTCAATCCACTCGGTGTGTACTTGGGGGTAAGTGAGAGTTAAGGTGTTGTCACCTAATCCTCAACTCCTCCGTCTAGGCTAACTCCTAGCGAAGCCAAGGGGGGTAGTCCCTAACAAATATACTAAGGCTTGAACTAAACTAAGTACAAGAAATAAATCTAGGGGTTTATTCTTTCAACAATCAATCATAAATTGATAATACACAAACGAATTATTTACCATGATATAAACATTAAGCATGTACTTGCATAAAGGATACTTAGACACAGTTGTTAGATGCAAGTGAAATAAAATTGCTTCAAATAAATAACTGAAAAGTAAAGTGAAGCATATGGCTTTGTAAAATGTGTAATATGAGACTAGTGCCTTAAAGGTAATCGTGGGCAATGTAGTTGTGTGTTTTATTAGGATAAATTGATGTTGAGTTAATGAGATTGTTTGGCCTCCCTGGAGGTTATCTCTTTTGTTTGGAAACTTGCGGAGAGTTTACCGAAACCCAATGGTCTCACCAGTAAACTCACTCAAAGCGCTAGATGTCCAAAACGGGTGGGAAGCCAGGTCCTGAGAGGGCCCGCCTTACTTTGCAGGTCACTTTAAGGCATTTTCGCGCACATTAATCTAACTACTTTAGAGATTTCCCTAATTAATCTATTACCACTGACCAACTCAGCGTGTATGAACTTACTCCTAGCAGATCGAGACTAGCTCGCAACTGGAAGGGTCAGGAACCGCACTGAGAGCTGAGGGGAAAAGTTTATTTTAAACAAGAAATAAAATTGGGGAAATTGAAATGTTATGCTAATTACTAATCCACACTGACCAGGCCTCTTGCGAGGAGCTGAGGGGATAGTTTATTTGCCAACTTTGAAAATTGCAAGAAATAAAACTAACTAACAATTAAAGATTACTTGATTTGCAGAAAAGGACAATCTAACTAAATTTATGTGAGATTGTAGTGTTTTGTGATGAATTGAAAGATTAGTTTAGCTTATCGTTAGTTATGAAAATTAAATCTAAGCTAAAATTGCAAAAATGAGATCATCACAAAAAAAAACATTGTTCCCCTAGGGGGAATGAAGAGTGGGAGCTTGTATCCCCACTGATTTTATTAAGAAATCACACAATTCTTTATTGGAGTGACTTGTGACCATTCATTAGGGGGGTCACAAGTCTTTACAATGTTTTACAAATGTTTATTGAAGAAAATGGGTGCCCCTGGGGGTCCTGGATGCTCCAAATCTGCCCAAAATGGACATAACTTCCTCTTATCTGTTCGCAAACCTGCACAAAACAGCAAACAAACAATGACAGAAGATGCCCAAAAACACTTTGGAAGTGTCTTTGGTTATTAGTAGGAAAGCCCCAAAATTGACTAAGTAAACTAGTGTAAAAATTGAACAAAATGAACTAAGAAGAGCAAGTTAAAGAGCTTGTCTCCTTCGGGTCTTTTTCTGCTGTTTTAAAACAGCAATATAAAGGCACTTTAATTGCGAAATATGGAATTAAAAGATATTTGAAACAACTCAACTTTTAGCCTTTAAAAATTTCGAAGTAAATTACTTGCTAAAAATAACGTTTCTTGAGCTAGATCTAGTTTAAGATGATGAAATTGAAACATGAACTCTAGATCTAACTTTTAAATTCACTTACTAACTTAGACAAGAAGGATTTTGAAATCTGATACACGTCTAAGATAAAGTAAGCAACTAGTAACCAAAATTTAGATTTTCTTTGAGAAAGAGAAAAAGGAGAAAATTGTAGTCTTGGAATGCTTGGGCAATGGAGTCTTTAGATGAGCTAAGGAGGGACCGAGTCTTTAGATCCTTGAAGTTGTGAAGAGACAAGCCAATTTCATCACCACTCCAAGCTATGAGAATCTGTAAGCTTTAAAATCTTGCAAATAAATTTGTTAACAAAATTGGTGTCACCTACACAAGAAACTTGAAGAGTATGTTAGTTAACCAAAACATGCATACACATCAAAGTTTCTAAATACAAATGAACAATAGGACTAACAACAAGCTAGATAAATCCTATCCTACAAGATGATAGCATCCATTCAAAGGCCAAGATAACAAATCCAAAGAAGAAATTAGGCAAATATTACCTCATAGATTAAGCACAAATTGACATCAAGTATCCACACACATGCATAACACACCTTCTTGACCTCCAAAGTCTCTTTATTCCAAATGAAAAGTGTTACAATAGTATACAACTACAAACAACAATCCTCAAACTCCAACTAGTTTGCAAAGGGAGAGTGCTTGCTTAAATAGCAAAATGGGTGAAGATTCCCATGAGGGAGGGCGCACCACTCGGAGAAGAGGGCGCACCAAGTGTGAGAGGGAGAGAAACCAAGTGTAAGGTGAGGGCAGCCAAGTGTCCCACAACTCCAATGGATGACAAGTGTGAGCTTTTGGAAGAGGAGGAGGGCGCCACCTCTCAAGAGGTTGGCTGCCCCCTTTGGGAATGCACAACCTCTCAAGAGGTGTGCACCTCCTTAAGGAGCACATGTTAAATCATCACACCACTTGTCCCACTTTATCTCAATCACATCCCATTTGTCTCTTATGACTGCCACATAGCCTTTTGAGGCTTTATTTGCTCAAAACATGTCTCCACATGTTTCCTTGATTTTTGCTTTTGCTGATTTTTTTGATTTTATTTGACTTTTTTGGGTTTTTTGAGCAAAAATTATTTTTAAGTGATTAAAATCACTATTTTTGCTCAACCAAGTGGGTACGTAGGTAATATGGGTGCTCTAGGTCCAAAAATGAGCACCCCCAAGGCATATGAAGTCCCCTAGTACCACCTTTTTAATACATTTTTATTTTTTAATTAAAAATTGCCGAATTGCGCAAATTTTTAATTAACTGAAAAAATTAAAAAATCCTAAGGGGGACTTAGCACATTTCCATAAGACTCTAGGAGTATGTTTAGCATGGTAATATACATTAGACACTAGGCTTAGATCCATGCTAAGGCCTAACCATGGGCATATACTCCAGCTCTGGAGGAATTGAGTGAAAAAATTCATAAATTATAAATTGCCTGAACGGAAAAATATAATAAATAAGTGAAAAAACACTCCAGAGTATAACTCATGCTCAGGACTAAGGTGGCTAAGACCTTTTACAAGTTCATCATGCAACATCTCTTATTACAATTTTTATGGAAATGTGAAAAAGGTTGGTCTTAATGACCAACTGAATTTCTGAACTTTGAATTTTGAACAATAAATGTTCAATCTTTGGCGGCTCGCTGGAAATCCATCCTAGTGCAACTTGGTGGATAACAAAGATTAAACTATGACTAGTTTCAGTGAGACTTGAAACTGGGTGGGGTCTGAAAATTTTACACAATCTTTGGCGGCTCAACTGCAAGTCCATCCTAGTTCAACTTGGTGGATAACATGCCCAAAGTTTGAAGGACTTTATTAATTTTGGTGCTCTGGTTAAGCCTTTCTATAGATTAGAACATCGTTGAGGTAGACCACAACAAAATGATCCATAAAGGGTTTGAGGATGTCATCCATCTCTACCTCATGAATTTTATTAGCCCATTGGTGAGTCCAAACGACATTACGAACCACTCATATAGTGCCTCTTTGGCTTTGGAGGTTGCCTTCTAAACATCTGAAGGACCTATAGGAACCTAGTAGTAAGTAGTAACCCGACTTCAAATCTAGCTCGGTAAAGTACTTAGATCCTCTTAGATTAGCAAGAAGATCATCTATGTGAGGTAGTGCATACCTATTCTTCATAGTAATCTTGTTAACCGCTCTATACTTTATATACATTAGAACCATCTTTCCTTGGCTTAAAAATAATAGGATTGCCACATGGAAATGTCCTTGGCCTAATATGCCACTTTATCAAGTATTCCTGAGTTTGTCTCTTGATTTTGTCATTCTTCAACAATGATCTATGGTAGATAAGAACGTTTGGGCAATGGTGTGCCTAGATTTAGGTTGATGTTACGTTTGACCTTGTAGTGTAAAGGCATGTCAATAAGGTCCTTGAAGATGTTAGAGTACTCTTCCATATGGGAATTGATCTGCTTCTGTTGCATTGATTGCACGACTAAAGAGATTTGCCCTTGCACCATAGTCTTATGTTTATCTCGTTACTTGATCATCAAAGATATGAAGTTTTGAGAATGGCTGATTGGCTTCCAACACTATTTAGCAGATATCAACTGGACATTGGCATCTTAAATGATCTCAAGCACCATGAAGTGCTCGTCATTGATGTCTAGGATAGCACTCCATTGACACAATTCATAAATACCATGGCACTTCTGCATGAATATATTTCTACTAGGACTTTGCAATCTTCCATTGGTGCTATGCCACGAAGGACTTCATTGTGGAACAATTTGATTTGAGATTGAAATTTGCACTACTTATTGACTCATATTTCCTTACCTTAATTAGCTATCACATAGGGTTGAGGGCGAGGTAGAGGTGCTAAGACAAGTCACTTGAATGTATCAACCCTGATCAGATTCTTTTGATTGCCATTATCCACTATGAAATGCAATGGAGTTCCATAACCAACATCTAACGGTGAAAAAGACACCCTTTCTCCTCCGCATGATCAACTAGAATAGCATGAGCTATAGGCATGGTAGAACATAACGCTTTGGATTCAAATTCCACAAATTAATTTGCTTTATCCTGTACTGTGACCTCTAGTCTGTTGTTGTGCCTCCTTGCCACCTGTTCTCAAGCATGGTACAACATGTTTTTCACACTTAGATATGTTTAATTGCGTTAATTTGTTGATTTTAAAAGATTGACCAACTTGGAACTATTGTATTTCATATAAACACATCCAAAGTAAAGGTTATGGCTACATTTGGGGGCTGAATGCACTGATGTCATGTTGTGAATAATTTAGTTTGGAAGGAAGATTATCATAAGCAAGGGTGTGAGGGTTTGGGAATGTGGGTATAGGTGCAGGTTGAGGTTCAAGTTCAAAACTTTCAAAATGTCGGTTTGGAGGATCCAGGGTGCTGCAGTATATATGTGCATGCATGTGTGTTTGTGAGAATTTGTGTGTAACCATATGCGAACTTCAATTTATATCTGCGTGTCTCTGTGTTGTTTGTTAGGGTGAGGGTTAAAGTAGATTAGCTTTGAAGCTTTTTTTGCAATATTTATTTACTTCTCTTTTCACCTTCTGATTATGTTTAGGTGGGTTCTTTAGGGATATCCCAAAGAAATCGAATGAACCAATGTTTGTTTAGGGTCTGTATGGAGAATCCAAGTTTGTCCCAAGAATCTGTTGCCATACTAAGAACCAAACTTAAAATCTAGCACAGATTTGAGTGTCCTTGATATTATATTTGCAAACCCAGTAATAGAGGTTATAAGTCTCTTGAACTTAATGTAGCCATAACCGAGTTTTAGATATAAGTGATAAGTAAACTTTTTTGAGTTTAGAGTTGCAGATCAATGAACCTAATGCTATAGAAATGTAAGTAATATGATCTACTGCTCATCGAGGAAATGGGGTAGGCGACTTTATACATTTATCAATTGCAGATGAGTGGGTCATATGACATGTTTCAGTTTGTCCATATCTTTGTACACAAATTCAACCTGTAATCTAGAATCTGGATGATCTTCATTTCATTTCTAGTATACAGCTCTCATATTTTACAATTTTTAACATATACCATACTATTTATTTTTATCATTTGGATCATGAAAATAGAAGTACTTGAAATAGAGCCCCTTGTGCAACACTACTTGGAGTGGAATAGCTTGATTTCATTGACAAAAATAATAACACTCTCTCTCCCAGTATTCTTGATGCGAAGATCCCATTTAGATGCTGTTGATAGTCTGTCTCCTCCGAAGACAATGGAATCTTGTGCAAGAATGTTTCAATGCTATTTTAATTGCAAAGGGTAACAAACTATTCTATAGTGTCAGCGTTGCAGCTGTCCCTAATGCACTTGGTTACAGGGATTTACATCCCTGGCCACTGTATCTGGAAACCAATTAGAAATTGTATTGAAGTTTGAAGTGGTTTTTTAAAGGAACTCCCTTTCAAAATGTGTTTTTTCTATTATGTTTGAAGGTGCACTGTGAAGTGCTGACTTGAGGATAATGTACATAAGTTCCTCTTGTAATGTCTTAAGTTGGGAAGACTTTCAAATACCTTATGTGAAGTACAATACTGTCTTTAGTTTCTCTACTTGCAAGAAAAGGAATGGCGCCCCTTAAAAATGTAGCAAGCATTGACAATCAGGGATGATGATGGCTTGTATTGATGACCCTGTCAAGATAATAGTATCTCAATCTTGGTAATGAGAAGTATGATCAGTCTGTTATGTATTACCTACAAAGTCATTAAATTTGGGGTTGGCAACTTTCCAATTCATTCAAGGAAAATCAATTCCATGTGGACTGTCAGTTTTTTCAGAATTCTGTCTTATTTGATTTCTTTAAGATCCATAATGTTTGACATGCTTGAATGGTACTGGCTATCTTATCTGCAGGGAGGAAGTGCGGAACAACTCTACAAATCTGTACACTCACAGGTATGAAAATAAATTTGCATGGAACATTGTAATTGCAAACTGCAGAGGAAGTTGGTATGCAGCTATGGTAATTATAACGTGCATCTTTTGCTGCCCATAACATGATTTTTCTTCCTGTGTCAGATTTTCACATTGCCAAAGGACACATTGCTGTTTCCTGCTCATGACTACAAGGGCCAGACAGTAAGGACCACCCTTATCCAACATCCATCAGCCTTTTAATATAGCAAAAGAATAAGTTCAAATTTTGATTTGTTGCTTCGCAAATCTGAATGTTAAATTCACTAGCTGAAGAATTGATTGTCACAAGCTCAAACTACACACCCATTGTAATTTAAATCATCAAATCTTCACACTTCTAATGTTCCCTAGGATTTGTTACGTTCTTCTGACTGAACGAACCTTTTGTTCAACTTAAAAATATAATGGATATGATACACATAACTGCAGGACTTCGTTTTCTATATATTGCCTACATTTATTTGTATGGACTTTGTTACAACCCAAACTAGTGGCCTTCGTGAGGATGTTATTGGGGATAAGCACAACATGGGAGATTCACCACTGTCACCTTAGCACAATCTCCCCTTCACTTTAGGTCAGTGCCTTGAAGCCACGGGGGGTATCCCAATCCTTAGAAACAACCTGTATAGTACAAGTCACTTCCAACTACACACCTGAATATACGTTAGATAGACCAGTGCCAAAGTAGCCAAATGCCTTAAGAATATTCTACCAATAGTTAGGACAATAACTACTAGAATATAAAGAGGATTAGGAGCTACTTATAAAAGCGTTGAGATTTGAAATAATATGCTACAACAGAAATATAAATCAGCACAAAGAAATCACTCTATAGATGAAGAGAAAATGTACCTTTAACCGCTCAAGAGTGAGATCTAATTGTACAAATCAAGGGTGAATGATATACCTAAGTTATACCTTGATTATATGCTGCAAATTAGACTTGTTTTTTGTTGTCCAATAATTCCAGAATCTGATTTATGATTAAAAAACGCAGAAAATGCAGATTTTGGGTGAGGAAAAGTACCCTAGGAGTGCCTAAAAGTACTTAGAATGATGAACCTTGGGTACTTTAGCTAGGGAAATGAATAGGCCATGCAAAAAAAACCCAACAATGATTAAATGCAAGTACAAATGAATAAAGATAATAATGAAATTAGCTCAAACTTGCAAAAATAGATGGTGAATCCCCACCCCCCTCCAAAAAAAAAGGTTTCACCAAAAATCTCAAAAATGAAATATAACAACAATAAACCACTTAGGAGATGAATTTCACTGTTAGAATGTGTTAGATATGTTTTATAAACAATCCACAAGTGAAATATAAGCTAGAGTAGGGGGTTAGAAAGCACCTTTTAGAGTCAAACCCTAACTTTAGGGTTTCACCAATTCTGATTTTTATGCTGTAATTTAATTTCTAGAATTAGTAAACACCTTAAATCAGCCAAAAAATGTTACATATAACCTTGAAACACAATGCCAATAGGGATGATTTGTCTCCTTAGGGTTAGAAATTCACAATGAAACGTAAACCCACGGATGAAGATGTCTAGAAAGAGAAAGTAAACCATTAGCTTTACTCTAGAGAATGAAATAAATATTTTTGACATTTTTTGTATTTTATATGACAAGAAAATAAAAGAATTGAATTTTTACGGTTTTTGTGGTTGGTTGTTGGGAGTGAAGTTCAAAGCCTTGTCTCCACTTAGGGCTTATGGAGTCAAGAAGTATGTCCCTCTAAGAATTAGTTATCCATGTTTATGGATTAGAATGAGACTAGGGCCACAAGACTAGTAGTCTCTTGTCTAATCAAGACAAGCCATGAAAACCAAGGCCCTACAAGAATGGTTTCCCCAAGGGAATAGCCTTCACCAACAAGATCCACGGAAGATTTGAAAAGAATACTTAAAACCCTTGCCAAAGAGTATAGATATAATCAGGACAAGAGATAAACACTTACCAAATCGTTTTAGGGAAGAAGGAAGAGATACAAACCCTAGACGTCCTCCCTCCAAGTACTTGATAACTCGTCAATGGATCGATCTTGCTAGTTTAAGTAAAATCTTGAATCATTTCACAATAGCCTTTAAAAATACCAAGAAGAATAGCCAAGAAAGATGGCGCTCCAAGAATTGACACCAAGAAAACACCAAGTAAAGATCTTCTATTAAATGGCTCCAATAATGATCTCCAACTATTCACAACAATTTGGAATGAGATGTAGTGTCCCCAAGGCCGAGCCCCGTTACAGATCATGTTATATGCAAAGAATTGTAAATATGTTCTATAGGATGGTGAGCCAAGTTTTGTATAAGCTGTAGGCTTATGTGTTTTTTTAGGCCAGGGAGCCTAAGTGTTGAAGGCCAGGAGCCTGTTGATGTACTTGTATGTATGCAGGTCAATTAATAAAATATAAATACCGCCAGTGCAGATCGATCGCGATGAATGAGTGATGGGGGACTGAGCGTCCACTGAGTGACCAAGGGATCAGGGGCTGGAAGGTGGGAAAGGGGC
>ML838265.1:79316-92724 GCA_009831015.1 Picea engelmannii | reverse complement strand
AAATGATAGGGGGAGAGAGAGAAGGAGAGAAATGAGAGGGGGAGAGAGAGGGAGGGAGAGCAAGAGAGAGAGGCATGTAGATGGGAAGAGAGAAAGAGAGAGTGAAAGCGAGAGAGAGAGAGAGAGAGAGAGAGAGAGAGGTGGGGGGGTAGGGGGGATATGGTGATGGGAAGAGGGAGACTGGGGGTGGGTTTGAAGAAAAGAGGGAGAGAGGGAGGGAGAGGGAGGAGGATAGGGGGAGGGGGAGAGAGAGAGAGTGGGAGAGAGAGGGATAGGGGAAGTACCAAAAAATGTTATAACTTTATTAATGAGATAAATGTCCACTTGCCTCTTTGAGGGGGAAACCTCCAATTAAGAATATCACTAATCATAATATACTTCACAAGACATCTCATTACATTTCGTATACTTCTTTATATGGCTCTATCTACCTCCTAGGAACATTCCAGAGAAGGAACTTTCTAGTAGGAAAAACCTTCTAGTAAGCCTTCTCACAATTATTTCTTTCACATTACCACACGAGCTTTATTTACTAGAGATGTCATCCATACATAGAAAATTATTTGTTTTATTAATGGGTTGAGGTAGGACCCTAACATATATGGTGATATTTTGTCTCCCATTATCGACTACAACTCCAATATTTCCATGGTGATGATTCATACCCCATGGAAATCTTAAAGATTATTGGAAAATTCCCCCTCTATTTTGGTTCCAAGGATAGAGATTTTCCAACCTATGTGCTCACACAATGATGTTATTTCCCCAACACTACACATCAGTCTATCAACATATGTAGCACCACATATCACTCTATAATTTTCCCGAAACCTTAACTCTCCCAACCCTCACTCATATTCAATGAAACCTTTGGAGAATGTGATATCCAACACATGATCACACATATTGTTAGATTCCAAGATAACACCACATTGTTACACTTCACCACAAATGAGTTTTTATAAATTTGTATACATATTTGAGCACGGGAAATGTCTACCCCATGAATAAGATACATAATTATTATTGGTGAATACTAATTCTTTGTTGCAAATGGTGCGTTTTCACTCCCTCCAAACTAGTTATGTCTTTTCTAAGTCTATCTCTCTCTCTCTCTCATATCCAATGATATAGTGTGATAATATGAGAAACATGATATTCATTTTGGTTATACACTATACCCCTCATCCCATCCATCGAGGGGAACCTGTTATAGTGCAAAAGTAACCACGTTGTGACCAAATATCTACCATTATTGAAATCATTATGTTGGAAAAAATAAACAATCATACAATGGAAATCACCTTAAGGAAAGGCTAAAGAATGAAAAAAAATTCCCCCTAAATGTTATATATGTTCTAGATCAATCAAATCCCCTAAAATAGCTGAAATAGATGATTAAGATATATCCTCATCATTGGCATGTTTGCCCCCCATATAAATACATCAACACCATGAAAATATTCATAATAATCATGTCACATTGTGAAATAGAATGACAATTGTAAAAGGTCTCAAGAAACTCTATTAGTCACAAAATCAAACTACTAAGGGTCTCTATCAGGTTGATTTCAAAAGTGATCATTCTAATATGAATTGGACACCCTTGGGACGCTTCTCCAAGAATATTCAAGAATGAAAAATATATAAACACAAGCATTTAGAATGAGTTATTATCTTGGTTTGAAAACAAGGTTTTGTTGTCCATGTGAGATCATATATATTTGTTGGAAGGAATTGTTTCACTAATCATTTGTAGAAATATAAACTACTTCATCTACTCCACTTTCTTGGGAGGATCTACAAGCACCATGATCACTTCAATTTAGAGAGAAAAAGAACAAAAGGGGATTATAAGGATGAACCAAGTGAAGAGGATGTTGGACGAGCCATAGATTTCCCATTTGTAAATCATATCCTCATTCATTTAATATAATATAGTTCTTACTCATTGTCATATTGACTTTATTGTGTGTCCATTTGCTCCATTTGTTCTAGTTTATGCATGGTAACAGAGTCAATTTATATATGTGTTGTGTTTTGTAAGTTTTCCATTGGTTTTCATGACTTGTCAATGTATGTGTTATTTGTTTATGAGCAATTTATTGGAGTACTCTAGAGATATAAATCCTCCCACCTCTTAATTGGTTGCAGAATCACAAGATATAGGTATATAAATAAATTAAAGTGTGAGGTATTCTCCTCCCCCCTTATTTTCTACCATACATTTCATTAGAGACATGTGCATAGGTATATTCCAAAGAACTCTTGCTTTTGTTTTTATTACAAGGCTCTGACCACTTTACAAAAGAAGTTACCTCATACCAATCTCCCCACAACACCTTGTGTTATTCCTTGATCATGTTGAATTAATTATTTTCTTTAGTTTTYTTATGGGATTCCTTGGTAGGATGAATCTGAAGGATATAAGAGAATAATGGCATGAAATATATTAAATTCACCATTACACATGATGGGTTGGATTTCCCTAAGGAATAAGTTTATAGAGAAGATAAATGTACAAGCTTGTGTTGTGATTGCTTGTAAATAAGGGATAACCTAGATGAACATGTATGATTGTGGCTCATGCTAGATGTTGTCTTAGATAATAGGTCTAGATATTTTGGTCATTTAAAGGAAATTCAATATGCATAGCCTTACCAATGCAAGATATGTAAAGAAAATCATATATTAATACATATAATTATTGTGTTGATATTTGATAATATATTTTGCAGGTTGAATGTATATGTTTTTATTTTGGATTGAAAAAAGCATGTAGAAGCAATATAGATTGCATAGAAATGGCTATGATATGTATGCATTCCTTTTGTCATTGGAATAGGTATACACTGAAAGGCTAATGTTTTAGAAGGATATCAAATCACATGAAAGGAATTAATGTATGAAGAAAGACGATTGAATACACTACAATTGGTGGATAAACCAACAAGTAAGCAAGTTAGACTTACTTTCATTTTATCCAACTAATGCAAATCATTGATGATGGGGATATCATTGCATGTATAGATAAATATTTATGAGAGCCTTCAATATTGTCTCTATGAAAACATCCTTCTTAATTACATTATATCACGATTAGATAGAACTATAGCTACATATTTGTTGACAAAAAATGAGATAACATGGTTTCAATGTTTGATCCTTGTTGGGCTACAAGGACTGCACCAAGACTAGTGCTACTCCAAGGTGAAGGGGGATGCAATGCCCTAGTTTTAAACATTAGATTAGATTATGTAATTTCATAATTATATGGCTACAATTACATGTTTCAAGATAAGTGGGTTGAGTTACAATGACGTCACAATGTACATATAAAGATACCTTGTAATATTTTTATCTTGTATACAAAGACAAAGGCCCAAATAATGAATGGTTATGAGTCCATGTTGTGAGATTAGTTATGATGTTATGTTTTTGTTCCTAAGGTATGATAGAGTAGATATATTGTCATCGTGCACTTTATTTTATGTTTATATGTTATGAAGAAAAAGAGGAAACTTAAGGCATATTACAAAAAACATGAAAATTGTTAGTAAGGAGCACAAGGGGACTATGATTCCACAAGAGAGGAAGTGGAAACAAAATCCATGGGTAAAACGTTCCTTTCCATATGTCTTTTTGATAATCCACCATCCTTTTTACCATGTTTTATTGAAAATTTCACTAACCACTTTGACCATATGTATGTTCGAAGGAAAATTGATTACATTCATGGGAGGGTATGCATGCATTATGTAACCAAAAGTAGAAATGTTCCTCTTCAATCTTCCTATTAAATTATTATGAGATTTTATCTAATGAAAATGGTGTAATATCCCAAGTCTAAAAAGGATTCCTACGATTGCAACCCATGCCAAGAATTCATGGGTTTGAGAGGATGTGTGCGTATATAGTAGGTGAAATGTTTGAGTGGCATGTAGAAGATGGAAAATGATTGATCCAGAGTGGAATCCATGCTTTTAGAGTGAGAAGAGTCGACGGGGATAAATATAACCTTTTTACGCATTGCATATATTGATTGTTGATTATATATGTGCCATAACCACCTTATTAGATTAGTATCCCGAAGGGAAATCAACAAATTGACATTACTTTCCTACAACAAAGAATTTAATGGGTAAACTTTCCAGTGAACTATGTAGAAGACAAGGGAAACAACTGAGTTGGTTTTGTTGTCAATTGAGAGGAGGGGTTCTATGGTTGATTAAAGATTGGTGAGGTATCTAGAGTAAATTTTGGTATGGGATTGATTGAGTTGGGTGTATTATGGCTAGATATGAATGAGAGATAGATCTTAATGGTTTTACTTTTCCATTGCAGTCTTATAACCCAACTTATGGGTGACCTTTATTGCAAATGGATACAACTAGGAGTTGGATCACTCTTCTACAAATGGTTTTGGTGGATAATCTTCTAAGGAATTATTTGTATTCATTTATATCATTGCTTGGTTGTCTCCATTTTACACATATAACCTTTTTTTCTTAAATTGAGTTTAATATTTGAATAATGTACATGAAATATTTATGAATTATATAATGTATTTGAAGTATATATTATTTAATTCATTTTCACATTAATTTACAGTACAAGTTTATGGGTGTTATTGGAATCCCCACTATGAACTACTATCCCAATGGGTAAATGATGAAAATGTTGATTACATCATAAGCACCCACTTCTACAAATAATTATCCATGAAGGTAACATTGAATCATGACACACACCCTCTAGATGGAGTCTTTGTTCAAGGACTGAAATAAAGGGCCTAATTTGAGGTTTAACACATCAAGGAAGGCTTTCCTTGCATAAGAAATGCTTAAAGGATGTGAGCCATGGTCTTGTTCTTTTAAGGATATACCTCCAAGGCACATAGGACATAAATGGAGCCCTAAATTATGAGACGTATCCTCTAGTTATATTCTTTGGCATTAGAGTGGGTGAAGGGCCTAATTTCACAGTTTGACATAGATGGAAAGAGTATCCTTAGACATGGAATGTCTGAAATGAAAGGAATTTTACATTGAAGCACCCACCTCTAAGGGAAATTGGGGATGAACATTTCCTCAAACACGAGGCAAGCCCTATGGATAAAAGCATTAGCGAAGAGTGGGATAAGGGCCTAATTCTAGGGTCTAGTGTTCAATGTAAGATTAATCTTTACTAGCATGATTTCAAGCTAAAATATAGGTTCTTTCACCTTGAAGTACCTAACTTTAAGGGACATCAATGAAGAGGTTGGACTAGGGCCATATATAAGCCCTCTAGATCGAATAAATAGCTCAAGAGTGGAACAAAACTATAAATGTATGGTTTGGCACACTAGGGAAGAGTATCTACTTCCATGTCATGCTTTAAGGCTAAAATTTAGTGGATCTATCCTTCAAGTATCCACCTCCAATGTAAATTATCCATGAAGGAAACCCAAAGTATGAGATAGTCCCTATGGATGGAATATTTCACTAAGGAGTGGGATAAGGGCCTAATTCTTAGGTTAGGTGCACTAAGGAATGGTCTCCTCACACAAATAATGGTGTGATGCCTTACATATGACCTTGATCAAAGATACACTTTCACCATGAGTGTTATATGTCATCCAGTATGAAGTTGGCACAACAAGGATGAGAGTATATCCTAAGACATCTTTAAGGGATCAAAACTACGGGCTTAGGCCTAAAACACAACTTCTAGGGATTTTGGGCAATTCATTAGATACTATACCATGATACAAACCTTGTACAAGGAATAGTTAGCTCATGATGCAATATTATATGTATTCCACAGTTCATAGAACTGAGGAAGAGTCTACTCAAAGAAAAGACATACTTGAAAGATAAAAATAAGGGGTTCAGGTCATAAATGTTAATTCTATGGCTTAAGGAAAATGTGCATGACCTTAGATCATTATGCAAGCCCTTAGGAAGTAATCTTTGGACCACATACAAAATATGCATTGGATTTAAGATTTGGGACACCATGGATGCATGTCTTTGATCAAGGCAACCTTCAAGGTTAAAAATTAAGGTTTATGGGGCCTCAATCCATGACATGGGTCTTCTAAATGAATATTTTTCCAATAAGTGGCATAAAATAAAGGGCCTAAGATATGCTTAATAACCAATTTTTATTTGTTGGGGGAAGTTGTGACCAATCTCACGGTTTTATAGTTGCATATAACATGTAAGCTATAATGTGTACTCATTATATTGAGTATATGCATTATCTAAAGCTGTTTTTTTGCAAGATAAAGTGTTAGTTAATATCTATACCTAATTTTAAATAAATGCATCTTGTTTTTTTTTTATAAGTAAGAATTTTATAAAAGTCTATCAAAGTCCAAGAGTACACATAATTTGCATGGTTTCAAGCTGTGAACATTGAGCTTCCCCTTAGGAAAACTAGCTCAGCTAGCCAAACCACCTCAAAACTAAAGGCATAAGCCTCAAATATCACTAGTAATGTTTAGAGTTCTGGCCCCTAATGGAGGCTTGTACAACTATACAGAGTGTAGATCAAAATAACCATAAACAAAATAGGGCCAAAGGGTGGCCATGGAAAGAAAAAGAAAAAACAAAGCTAAGAGGTGGTCATGCACTAAACAAAACAAAGTAAAAAGGGTGGCCATGCACATAACATGGAATCACACACTTCACCGATATAGGTTGTAGTGTGGCCACGCAGCCATGAAGAAGGTGTCGAATGTCAGGTCCTCGGGGGGAGGCGGTTCCTCCCGACTAGTGTCCCATCCAATTGTATGGCATCCTCCCACTATGGTGACATGTTCCTCTCCTTCTTTCCAACCTTCTCCTGGAATTATTCCTTCTATACGTCAATCAGTCAGGATGGAATCCCTTGGTCGTTGTGCTTTGGCCCAGAGTAGACCAATGCTCCCTGAGGTGCCAACACTAGTGTCAGATTTGTCATTGTGTGTGCTACTACTTCTTGGGCTGCCTTTTTTGGGAAGTGGGGATCACCCTGCATTACGGAGAGAAATCATAGGAGATGAGAGGATTTTCCATCTAGGATCTCCAGTCAGAAGCATAGGTCATCCATATCCTGCTGTAGGTCAAAAACCAGGGCTTGTAGTAGAGCGAGACTCGATTTCCATTTGCAGTCTGGGTCTGTGTTGGAGTCAACTCGAGAGTGGGGTGGATGGCTTGAGTTTTGACTGGCCTATAGCAAATGTGAGGCTGGGGAGTTGGGAGGAACCAAAGGGCCTGGGAGCGAGGCAGAGACCGAATTGCTTGGAGGTCCCGGGTTATAATCCAAAGAGGTCGCAGAGCAGTCCAACCTCTCCATCCTATTGGCCAGAGACATATAGAGGGGCAGGAGATGAGCAGGGAAATTGGTCAACTGTGTGAGGGAGGATGATGAGGTGGTTGACAGGGAAGAGGATGAGATGGATGGCGCAGGAAGGGGATGGGGGACCAAGCAGGGTTGGTTTGGGTGCAAATTTTACCCACGTTTAGACTTTCCTCAGAGCTAAGGCATATCTTAGAAGAAGAGGGATTGAGAGTGAGCCAGGAATGGACCAGGAAAGCACAAAAGAAAAGAAAGGAGAAGTTGGGTAGGAGGCCGAGTGTTGTGAAGAACCACTAGGAAGGAATGAGCCATTAGGAGTTGTTGAAGCCATTCAAATAGGTGAGGGAGATGGTGAAGTGCCATAAATGATCGTACGCATAGGGTAGAGGCTGAGGGAAGGAGAAAGTCCTGTGAGAGGAAGAGAAGACAGAGAAGGGCACACTGAGATTAATGGTGCCCTTATTAGAATGAATAGAATTTAATGGCATGGAGCGGGTGGGAGGGTGTGGCATGCGGTTGTCACGTGACTAGTGCCATAAAGGAACTCTTCTGGTTGCGCCTCTTGATGCATGTACTCCATTGGCACCCCATCCGAGGGGTTTTCGATGGTTAGATATTTTTCCTGACATCTATGAAAGATAGGGTGTCTCTGGTGGGTAGGGGCCTGACAAAGAATATCTTGTCCAATTGTTTCTACCCCGATGTTGGCTAGATCGTCTACAATCTGGTTGTCCTTTCTTCTGACATAAGAAGGGATGAGATCTTGACCCTGTCTGAGGAGGGTTTTGATGGTTCTAAGAATGTGAGTGAGGTGCCAACAGGGCGAGACCTTCTCCAGGTCGACACCATTCAATATTTTTTGTAAGAGATTGAGGATGATTTGAGAGTCTCCTTTCACTATGAGTTTGTTGAAGTGGTGCTTTAAGTCCAACTGAAGTCTCATGGTTAGCCCTAGAGTTCAGCCACATTGTTGGTAGTATTTCCAAAATTTCCCGCTATAAGAAGGAGAATGCTTCCCTGTTGATTGCGGATCATTGCCTCGAACCTTGTTTCTCCTGGGTTTCCTTTGCAGGCACTGTCAAAATTGAGCTTGAGGAAAACCGCAGGGGGTGGGGACCAATGGGAAGGGTTGTTCCCTCAAGAAGAAGGGTGAGGATGGGGTGCCAGACTTTGGATATTGTCGAGTTTCTAGTTATTCATGATGCTTGGCTCCTGGGTTGGGAAAATCAAGTCCTCCTCCCAACAAGGCTGCAAGCTGATTGTTTCATTTATATTGAGGCAAATTTGGATCCAAGTGCATTACCAATCATGTTGGATATTTTTTAAGATTCTTCTATTTCTCTCTTTCCAAAGTTGCTAGAGGATTAAGCCAGGGAGAAATTGCCAAATGCGATTCAAAAATGATGACTGGAAGGCTTCTCATCTCCACACTTCAATGGTGTTGCTTATGTTGTCCCTTTGGCAATCTAAAGTGTGCATTATGGTTGCACATTGATCCCAGGCATTGGCATTATAGGGGCAGGTGTTCAGAAGGTGATTCATGGTTTTTGCCTCTTCCAAGTAGAGGTGATAGATGGAGGTTCCTACAAATCCCCTTTTAGTAAGATTCTCCCATGTGAGGATACTTCCATGTGCCACCATCTAGAGAAAACTGCTTATTTTAGGCCAATTCTTTAGTGACCAGATTTTGTGCCAGATTTCCTTTGGGGGGTAAGGATTAGGATTGGATTTTAGTCTATAGGCTTCTTGGATGCTGAAAGTACCTTTTGGAGAGATTCCCCATCTGAGGATGTCCTCTCCTTGCAAAATAGGAATTTTCCAATCATTGGAAATTTCATGCCAAGGTTGGAGGTTCACCTGTGCATCAACATGAATTTCTTCTCTGTCAGTTTTCCAACATCTCCACGTGGTACTTGTGTATTTTTCCCTCCAAAATTATTCCACTCTGTTCAGTCCTGCAAGGGTTGTAGGGGGGAAGAAGGTGGTCACCCAGTCCTCCAGTGAGAAAACCGGTAGTTGTTGCCATGAATCATTTCACAAGAGGGTTGTTTAATAGTTTCAAATTTCCCAGAAGGCATGGTTGGCGATCAAGTGGAGATTCTACTTGGCTACTGTCCAAATCAAGGAGCCTGGGGTATCTTCATTCCAGTGAATGACATTCCTTTTTGTTGTATTGGGAGTGTACTTTCGTCGCCAGATATTGGCCCAAAGGTCTTGAGGTATTTTCAACCATCTCCACCAAATCTTTGCACTAAGGACTTTGTTCAGAATAGAGGGGTCTATTATTCCTAAGCCTCCTTGTGTCTTGGGTTACAGAGCTTCTCCCAGCTAATCAGGGTGAGTTTCTTTTGAGTCCCTTCCGGAGGAAATTTCTTTGCAAGGATTTGATCACATTGAGAATGTTGGTAGGGGATGCAAGAGCAGAGAAGGTGTAGACTGGCAGAGCTTGCAGAACTGATTTGAGGAGGATGAGACGACTAGGGAAGTTTAGAGCACGATAGGTCCAGGAGGAGAGTCTTTTCACAAAGGAGGTAAAGAGACCTTCCCAGGAGCTATTCCATAGGTCTTTGTCGAGGAGGGGGATGTGAATATATTTGGAAGGAAGGGAGCTTCGAGTGAAACCCATAATGTCTAAAATATGGAGATGAATCGACAGAGGAGTATTAAAAAAGAATACTTAGGACTTGTCCTTGTTTATGTCCATCCTCGAGGCTTCATAGAAGGTATTGATGATTGAGATAATGGTAAGGGATTCTTGGACTGTTGGGGAGCCCATCATCAACGTGTCATCGACAAATTCATTTTGAGAAATCAAGGGGTTGATACCATGCAAAGGAAACCCTTTAGGCAACCCTTTCAACGTTCAATTTTCCACCATAGCCTTAATTGAACGACCCAGTCCTTCCTCTAGGATGATGAAAAGGAAGGGAGAGAGGGGGTCCCCGTGACGGATTCCTCTGGTGGGGGTGAAGGGGCGAGAAGGAATGTCGTTGATGAGGATAGAGATGAAGGTCGTGGAGGTGAGGTTCAAAATCCAAGGAACCTAGGAGGGGTCAAAACCAAAGGTGAGGAGCATAACTCACATATAGTCCCAGCTTAACTTATCAAAAGATTTGGAAAGGTCCAGTTTTAAGAGCATACCTGGAGTTCAGGTCTTTTGAAGAGAGTGTCTGACCTCATGGGTGAGGATGACATTATCTAGTATTTTTCTTCCTTTCACATATCCTGATTGTTTCGGTGAAATGATAAAAGGTAGGAGGGGCTTAAGATGTCTTGCAATCACTTTGGTCAGGATCTTGTAGATGACGTTGCAAAGAGATAACTGCCTAAACTGCTTAGGATGGTTCACTCGCTCTTCATTGGGGATGAGATTAAGCAATGTGGAATTAAGGAATGGGAGGACCTATCTGGGGATTCTAGAGTCTTCAATGATTTCCCAAACTTTTTCTCTGAGCATGGGCCAACAATGATAAAAGAAATCAAAAGTGAAGCCATCGGGTCCTGGGGATTTTCCTTTAGGGATGTCTTGAAGAGCCTGGTCCACTTCCTTAAGTGTGATCGGTCGAAGTAAGTCGCATTTTGATCCTCAGAAATTAAGGGGGTTATGTTATGTGTGATCTTTTCTATAGCTTGAGACCTGTCCCTTTGGGGCTCTGTCAAGAGGTTTTGATAATAGTTAACCAACTCTTCTTCCAGATCCTCATGTGTGTGTCTAGTTTGCTCTTCATCTGAAGTAAGTTGAGTGATACAATTGGTATTCCTTATTTGGATGGTGGACCTGTGAAAGAACTTGGTGTTTCTATCTCCCTCTTTGAGCCATTGGATGTGAGATTTTTCCTCCACAAGATTTATTCTTGAGGTTTTCTTTCCTCCATCTTTTGTCTGAGTTCTTCCTCCTGCTATTTGAGGGGTTCAGTTAGGCCTGTGTCTCGGATTTGACCTTGGACGTTTCTCATTTGTTCCATGAGCTGCTTTTGAGCTTCAAAGATGTTGCCAAAAGTTTTCTTGCTCCAGGTTTTGAGTTTTTGCTTGAAGTTCTTGAGTTTTTGCTAGAGTCGATACATATTAGTGCTAGTAGAAACTGGATCTTCCTCCCACCAAATGTGAGCATTCTATTGGAAGTCAGGGTGGTTTAACTAGAACTGCTCCATTCTAAAGGGCTTGCATCCAAGGCCAGTTGGGATATCCAGCTAGAGTTGTATAGGCCAATGATCATATCCGTGGAAATCCAGTATCTTGACATCCAGAGTTGTACCCTCCAGCATGAGCAAGTCCAAAAGGAGGAAATGATCTAATCTACATGCTATTTGGTGAGATCCCATTCTACAGTTTATCAAGGTGAAGGTGTCATTGGTGTTGTCGAGATATACAAGGCTAAGATTTCGAATTTGGCACCGAAAGTCGATCGAATTCCCTTCGAGCCTTTGAGTGCCTCCTCTTTTTTCATCTAAGTTGCAGATCATGTTGAAGTCGCCTCCCAGGATCCATCTATTCCCTGCTATTATAGTGGCTTGATGATCCAAGCTGGGAAGGAAGGCCTATTTTTCCCTTGAGTTGGTTGGTCCATAAACATTAGTTAGGTAACCTGGCTTGTTGGAGACGATGAGTTGGTAGCCCTCCATAATGGACCATTTGGTTGTGAAGAAGTAGTCCAAAGTGATCGTGATCAGGTTCCAAAAGAGAGCTAACCCTCCTGCTTCTCCCATGGCCACTGTGTAGGTGCCTCTCCCCTGCTTCCAACAACTGGGAAGTATCTTTTCCATCTCTTCTATGTCACATTTTGTTTCCTAGAGTAGTAGTATATCTGGTTTTTCTGCAATGAACATATCTCGTAGTAATCTTTGTTTACTATGACCTTTGAGTCCCATTATATTCCAGGAGATGATCTTCATGAGGAAGGGTGGGAGGGAAGAGGTGGGAAACTGTCAAATATGAGATGGATCTGACCTGAGTTGACCATGAAGTGTCCTATCTCCTAAATGAGCTTGCTGGTGGATTTATGCCCTCGTTTCTTTTCATCTTTTTGAAGTTTGCGCTATTCTTTTAGCGTATTTTCATGAATTCCTAGGTTTGCATTGGATTTGGTGGTAGAGCCTATTGACGAGTTGAGGAGAATTTTGTGAACTTTTCTCAGCTGATCAGGTGTGATGGTGAAGATTTTATGATGTCTGTAGGTGTGCTCCAGTTGCTCTAGGTCTACTCCAGCTAGATCTTTCTCATCCAGTTCCATATCCACATCTCCATCTTCGACCTCTCTGGGTTCCAGAGTTGTGGTCAAAGAGATGGTTGTGGCAGTAGGTGGGGGGACACTTGAGATGCATGTGCTTCCCCTTTCGCTAGGTCTGGGGGTGTTTTCTCTAGGGGTAGAGCTCACGATGCTTCCAATCCTACTGGTTGTTGTTGCAGTATCCCATATTGATTACTTGTGGTTGATTTCTCTGTCCAAAATCTTAGAAAAAGACCTGTTGAGTTGAAGAAATATGGTATGTCATCAAAGATCCGATTCTGATCTTCTAGGTTATGGAGGATTATGGTAAAGAAACCCTTGGAGCCCAGCTGCAGATCAAAGTGACTTTTGGACTTCCACCATTGATATATCCATTTTACCAGTTCCTTTTCAGATGGCCACAGACCTAATTTTTTTTCGATTAGGCCGTAGTCTCTCATGTACTGCTTTTGTTCCTCAATCCAAGGTGTGCTGACAATGTATTTTGGGGCTTGCGGTGCTTGCAGAATGCATTTTCCTAGTACCCAAGGTCGGGTCGTGCTTGCAGCTGGTGTGGTGGGTATGTCTTTCCCTAAGTCTATGTCCATATCACGATCTTTGAAAGTCCCCTCAGAGATGAGTTGTGAGCGTAGGTCAAGGGGGGGGTTTGAAAGTTGGTCTCTTAGAGCCGCCTCCATTGATTCCTTGAGCTCTTGTGGCACTATATGAAGGGCCTCTTGGCCCTTCGACACTTGGGAGCATTATGCCCATGCAGGGCGGCAAGGTGCACCAGAGCAGAAGTTACCCTAACCCTAGTGCTGAACAATAAATGCATCTTGTTATTTGAAGGTAAAGTTCCTAATAATTAGTGGATAT
>ML838265.1:50305-61486 GCA_009831015.1 Picea engelmannii | reverse complement strand
TTTTTCTATGGTGGAAATGATTACACCAATCTGTTGGAAATTATGGAATCAAGAGAATTGTCATAAATAGTATGGTGGGAAGAATTGTACGGATGTATTATGAGAAACTCGATATCTAGTTTTAGAGCTATGGTTTTATGGGTATGATAAGAACACTTTATCTCGTGCTCCCTTTTATTAACAAGCCCATGGTTTGTTGAATTGAGGTGAATTGGGTAAAGAAAATCATGCATTCCATGTGATCGATGAGATTCTTCAAAAAAAAATTATTCATAAAATCATGCCAAGAGTGTGTCTGTGTACTTCATAGTTAGATCTCTCTCTCTCTCTCACACACACACACACACACACACACACACACACACACACACACACACACGTGCATAAACACAGTGTGGATGTAGTCCAACCGTGTAAAACCATATTTAAAAATTCTTTATGCCATCTGAAGAGTTTCCATCAATGAAAACAAAACCCATGTAAAATCATTTGCAAAATTGGGGGAAAAGAACATGGACATACATTGTTTGACAAAATATCTCAACCAAAAAATTTCATTGGCAATTATGTCAAGTGTTTGCTATTATTTTTAATAGATGGGGTTTTCATGTTAATGATACAATTGTTTATTTTTATATATAATCCATACATGAATAATATACAACCATTTGTTGGCATCAAATTTTATTGTTAAAACCGATTAAAAAGGATCTTCATGGAATATAAATCTTCATGTTGAATCCTTCTTCTAATGCATGAATGATGTAGTGGTGGAATGTTATTTGAGTGATTTTTTGGGTTCCATCATAGAAACATATAGGTTATATAATCCATTTGTTGACAAAGTGATTTAGGTGAGAAAAATTCTGCCCACAATATGTATGAGTAGTTTTTTTGTGATTGATCACAAACCATTAAATAATTGCCATCAACTTGAGAGCATTCTGGGGTGCATAATTCATATTATTTTTAAATGATTGAATTAGTATCAATTATTTCCATAATATGTATGATTAACCATATCATAAAAATATAGCATATTGTAAGGGATTGTGTTGGATTGTGGATAACCCATATTGAGAATTTATGTGAATGGAGTATTAAGAATAAATTGATGTGATCAACCGTTGCATATATTTTCTTAAGTTTTAATGAAGAGTGTACATGTGTGATGCATTATTTATGTCTTGTCTTCTTTTTCTTCTTTCGAATACATACATTCATACATATATATTTCTACTTCTTCGGGAACTCATGGTTGGTATTTGACTTAGTGTCAATGGGAATTATAGAGGATACATAGTATGAGTGGAATATAATGATCATTCTCAACTCAAGAGGGTGGTTGGCCTTGGGGAGTTTCAAAGATAGATTCTTTTTTGGCCAAGACAAACTTCATGTTAGGATGGATGGGTTGAGAAGGTGTATCAAAGGCTTGAATCACATGGACTTGGGTGACAATGCATGAATGCCATGTTTAAAAAATATTTTCCAAAAGGTGGGATTTGATGATCTCTAGAGAACCAAATTCCCTTGAAAGTGTAGTGATGCCCCTCCTGTTGGAAACTAATGCATAAATCACAAAAATCCATGGTCATGGGACCTAATTGTTGATTTTTCATAAGAGATGATAGTGTATGTGAATTAATGAATATCATGTTAAAATGATGAGTGGTCTATATATAAAGAACATATGTTGAACATGGTGACCATCCATGAAGAGATGTGTCTCTTGGGTAATAAATATATTTGTAATTTATAATATGCTTTATGCTTTATAATTTATTATATATATATATTTATAATTAATCTCATAAATATATTATTACAATAATAATATTATAATTAATAATCTCATTATTAATTATCAATCTAGTGGAATATCTTTTCGATGCAGCCCAAACATCAACACTCCCTCTCAGCGAGGAAGACATTCTACATTATGCCAAGATTACCTCTGAAGATTACCTTTGAGCATTACCTGTGGGTAACTCTCAAATAGATTCAACATGTCACCATGACATCCATTACCTTGCAATGCATATGTACTTCATTATGTGCACTCTTGTGACTTCACAGCCAATGCATCCAAGGCATGTGGGTAGTTCTCAAATAACTTCAACATGTCCCCAGGAAATCCAATACCTTACAATGCATTTGTACCTCATCGCGTGCACCCTTTTGAATTCACAACATGCATCTAGGGGCGATGAGTAGCTCTCCAATAGCTACAACATGTCATCATGAGACTATCTAGTTTCCCACAAAAAATGTGGATATCTTATGCATGACATCCAATACGCTACGATAAAATTTGTACCTCATATCTTCAACATGCATCTAGGGTCAGTTGGTAGCTCTCAAATGGCTACAAAATGTCATCATGAGACTATCCAGTACCCTACGATAAAATATTAAGCCATCACTCCCTCTGAAGAGGGACTATGTTGAGATTCTCCCTGAAGTACTCTAACTTCATCCTTGACAACAACTTTCTCATCACATTCGTAACCTTCTCATTGCTAGCCACATATTGGAGCCTCACTGCTCCCTTCTACACCATATTGGAGCCTCATTGCTCCCTTCTATATTAAGTTTCTAGCAACCAAGTGTCACTTCCATGAGACAAACACTCCAAGTATGATACCACACTAGCTCACATCCATTGACTATTGAACATGTGAATCTATACATCCTCGTATATCCATCATGAAAACATGAATTAACCCCATGAAACCAAGTTATGTGGGTACATATCAATAGCTACAGCATGTCCCCATGAAATCCACTCACTACGATGCATCAATACTTGATCATGTGCACTCTTGTCTCAGTATCAACCCTCATATATACATAGTGCAACACGAATTCACCCCATGCAATCAAGGTCTATGGATAGATCTCAATAGCTACAACATGTCCCCAGGACATCCACTTCTTGTGATGCATAAATACCTCATCATGTGCAATCTTGTCTTAGTGCTAACCCCTTTTATTGTTGTATGAGAACTCTCAGTTCTATCCATTTTTCATGTTGAATGAGTTCCACATGTCTTAGTGTGAACATGTTGTCACCCCATACAACCAATGTCTATGGGTATCTCTCAATAGCTACAACATGTCCCCAGTACATCCACTCCATGCAATGCATTAGTACCTGATCATGTGCCTTCATGTCTCAGTCTGAATGATTTTTCATGCTGGATGAGAAAAATCCCTCTGAAGAGGGACCCCATGAATCTTGTTCCTGAAGTAATCAAAATTCATCCTTTACATCGGCTTGGTAAACACATCCACAAATTGATCCTCTATAGTCATGAATCTGGAGCCTCACTGCTCCCTTACATGGATGATTTTAGGGGCTAAATTTTTCTCATGGGCTAATTTTCCATGGTTTTTCCAAAAATGAGATTCACTATTCTAAAAATGATTCACCCAAATTCTATAGAATAAAATTATTTTACCTTAAAAATTGCCAAACTTTTGTAAAAACTATATAAAATCCTTAGAAATTTGAATATTTGTACAAAAATATCGCCAATAATTTATAGTTGGCATATGAAGGATTAGTAAGATTCGCCAAGGTTTCTACATTTTAGAATAAATTTCCATCCTTAAAATCATCCCTGCTCCCTTATGCACTATATCCCTGATATAGTAATATATCATCTCGATATTATTTGACCTATCATAGACCATGGGGTTCTCTGACAACTTCATGTAACTCTAGTTGTCACACCAAATGTAGGTCGCCTCTAGTCTGAGACCAAATAACCAAGAGAAACTTCTTGAAGCCACACTACTACTGCACATGCTGCCAAATAGTCAGCTTCAATTGTATTGAGTGCCACACATGATTTATTCCTACATCCGATGGAGCCTCTTGGTCCTTATTGTAGTACCCATCTCCCTATGGAACTAACTATACGGCTTCCTCTCAAGCACTGAATATCATCTGAATCTTCAACATGTTGACTTCATCACTTTTCGTCCAAAAGAAGTGTAATATACCAGATATAAAATGTATGCAAAATAGAAATAAAATGCTAGTAATGGCAGAATAATAGAAATATAACCATAACATTCACCAAAATAACACTGAAATGATATGAGAATAATAATAGAAATAGCACTTTGAATCTAAAAGAAATGTTCATGGGCCTCTTTGAGGGGGAAACCTCCAGTTGAGCATAGCTCTATTACAAAAATATCCAAGTTAGGGTTCTCATACCCTCGACTCCTATTTATACTAAAAATAAGCATCTAGAGGAATATACTTCTAGAAGTGGAAGATTCTATTAGGTCTTCTTACATATGCCTTATTCTATTTTATTGAAAGGCCTTATTAATGTTGACCTTTGTTACATCTGAATATATTGTTCTACCTATGTGCGGGTTAGGACCCTAACATGTCCGCCCCCTTAAAAACAACCTTGTCCTCAAGGCTTGAGATGATGAAATTACTTCAAAATGGTAGTTGGTTCCCAAGTGGCATCTGCTGGAGTTGTATCTTTCCACTGGACTATCACTTCCTTGATGGTTCTCTGACGTAGGCGACACTCACACTGGTCCAAAACTGCTTTTGGTTGTAGCCAAATGGATCCTTCTTCAGCTAACTCTGGAAGGTTGGTTTCAATTTGGAACTTAGCTCCAATCACCTTCTTTAAGCATGAAACATGAAAAATAGGATGTAGCTTCGAATGGTTGGGTAAAGCCAACTGATAGGCTACTTGTTCCACACGCTTGAGAATGGTATAATGACCGTAAAATTTGGGCGCTAGCTTCTGACAATGCTCGGACTTGAGGGAAGTTTTCTTGTAAGGTTGCAGTCAAAGAAACAATTGATCCCCTTCTGCAAATTGACGTTCAGAGTGACCTTGATCTGCTTGTTGCTTCATGTGATTATGTTCCATGACCAAATTCTCTTTGAGGGTACGGAGAATAGCCTCTCGAGTTGTAAGTGTTAGGTCAACTGCCTCGACCTTCGAGGCACCCGGTAAGTATGAGAGAATTGAAGGTGGCTTCTATCCATATACTATTTGAAAAGGAGTGATGTGTGTAGTTGTATGGTATGAAGTGTTGTACCACCATTCAGCTAGGGGTAACCATTGAGCTCAGTGATTTTTCTTTTCCAAGGAAAAACGCCTCAAATATTTTTCCAAACACTTGTTGACAAATTTTGTTTGGCCATCAGTATGGGGATGATAAGTTGTGATGATATGCAATTTGGTGCCTTGTATCTTGAATATTTCTTGCGAAAAATTGCTTATGAAATTTGGGTTATGATCATAAACAATAGAGTGTGGCATGCCATGAAGCTTGAAGACCAGATCCATGAAAATTTGAGCCATCATAGATGTTGTAAACGGGTGTTAAAGGGCGTAGAAATGAGCATACTTGGAAAGGATATCAACAACCACCATGATGACAGATTTATTGCCCAATTTGGGTAAGACGGTAATAAAATCCATAGAGATATCCTTCCGAATAATAAGTGGAATCAGGAGTGGTTGTAGTGTGCATGAAGATTTGAATGTTTCTCCCTTGTTGCATTGACACACATCACATTCAGCTACAAAATTACGAATGTCCTGTTTCATACCATCCCAGAAAAAGGAACGTTTGACCCTGTCATAGGTTTTGGTGATCCCGGAGTGCCCTGTTGTGGGTGTAGCATGAAGCTCGGAAAGTACCATGGATTTAAGATTTGATTGTTTACTTAAATACAAATGGACTTTGTATCAAAGTTCATCATGGAGCCAAGAGTACCCTGGGGAAGCTGGAGCATTGGACTGCAATTGTTGGATCACCTGCAAAATTTTGGGATCTTGTAGCCATTCCTGGTGAATGGCTTGGAGCCAATCTAGTACAATGAATGGAAGATAAAAAAGGGATCCTTCATCTTCATATTTCTGGAAAAGTGCATCCGCAACCACATTGTTTTTTCCTTTCTTGTAAATTATATCATAATCATATCCAAAGAGTTTAGTCACCCATTTTTGTTGTTATGGGGAGGAAATGCATTGTTCCAGAAAATACTTGAGGCTTTGATGGTCTGTCTTAATTTGGAAATGTTGCCCCAATAGATAAGGGAGCCACATATCAATGGCATGCAGAATAGCCAACATTTCCTTTTCATAGATGGAATTGCCCAAATTTATTTTAGATAGTTGTTTGTTGGTAAAGGCCAAAGTTCGACCCTCTTGCATAAGGAAAACACCAATTCCTTTCCCTGAGGCATCACATTCGAACACAAAGGTCTTTGTCAAATATGGAAGGGTAAGGACTGGAGTGGTGCACATGACCATATTCAAGGATTGAAAATCTTGAGCAGTGACTGGAGTCCAAGTGAGAGAGTTTTTTCTTAGGAGAGCAGTGAGAGGTGTTGCAATCTTCCCATAATTCTGAAAAAACTTACGATAATACCCTGTTAAGCCCAGAAATCCACGCAATCTCTTAAGATTCTTTGGGTGAGGCCAGTCTTGCATAGCTTCAATATTTTTAGGATCCATCCTGATGCCATCTTTGCCAACTAGATGACCCAAGTATTCTACTTATGAGGCTCCAAAAGCACATTTAGACTATTTCAGGAAAAGTTGGTGCTAAGAGAGTAGATGGAGAACTTAATCCACATGAGCAAGATGGTCTTTCTAGGTTTTTCTATAGATGAGGATATCATCAAAGAAAAATAAGAAAAAATGGTGGAGAAAAGGATGGAAGACATGATTCATTAGGTTTTGGAAGGTGGAGGGGGCATTACACAAGCCAAAGGGCATGACCCAAAAATCATAGTGGCCTTTATGAGTTCTAAAGGTAGTCTTGGGAATGTCTGCCTCTTTCATACGTATCTAGTGGTATCCCGAATGAAGATCAAGTTTAGTGAAGAAATGGGCACCACTCAATTCATCCGGGAGGTCATCAATGACAGGAATGGGGAATTTTTCTTTGATGGTAAGTTTGTTGAGGGCATGGAAGTCAAGACACATTTTACAAGAACCTTCTTTCTTTAGGACCATGACCATAAGAGAAGAGTATGGGTTCGTAGAAGGGAGGATAACACCTGCATTAAGGAGTTCCTGGACCATTTTCTCAATTTCATTTTTTTGGGAAAATGGGTGATGATACAGATGAATATTGGGAGGAAGGATTCCGGGTAATAGGGGAATGAAACGATCATGAACACCATGGGAAGGAGGGATTCCTTGGGGAGTGAGAAATACCAATTGATGTTTTGAAAGGATGGCTTGGAGGTCTTGCAGGAATGAGGGTGTCTTTGTTGCTTGTATGGCATCGAGTTGGGCGATAACACCAGAATGACCTTTTTTGAGAATATTTTCTATGCAATGGGAACTAATGATCTCAGGTGAACCAGCAGTGATGAATTAGATCTTATATTAGTGGACCTCCTGGTTTAATTTCATAGTTAAGTCTTTAAAATCCATGAGAGTGGGACCCAAAGTCCTTAGCCAATTTGCACCCAATACAATGTCACAACCTCCCATGTTGATAGCAAACATATGGGATTTCAAGTGGTAGTCACTAATTTGGAGATGCACATTTTAACAACGCCCTCCACATTTTATGGAACCACCATTAGCGATCATGATTTGGAAATTATTGACAACATGGATGTAGCAATGAGCTTCTTGGGCAATGCGGCGATGAATAAAATTATGGGTGTTGCCATTATCAACCAGAATGATGACCTTCTGATGGTTCATGTAATCGATTATATTGAGGGTTTGGGGAGCGGAGAAGCCAGTGAGAGCATTGAGGGAAATGACCAGTTCCACTTTGGAAGGGTCTGAAGGAGGGGTTATGTCAGTGGATTCAGATGAATCAGACACAAAGGGAGTTTCTACATCCTCTTCCAAAATATCCTCGGAGATGGCCATAAAAAGATTTTGTTCCTTCCACTTATGGCCCTAGAAATATTTGTCATCACAGTTATAACAAAGGCCTTTGAGTTAGCATTCAACCATTTCATCCCTGGTCAATTTTTGGATCTTTAGTGGAGCAGAGGGAGTAGTGAGATTTACTAGTTTAGGGTAAGGGATAAAGGAGGGTTTTCAGTTTTGAGAAGATACAACCTATTGTTCTTCTTTAGATCTTTTAGTAGCCTCCACCCAGCTCTGACACTGATCCATGAGGACATGGGCCTGAATCTCATCCTTGAGGCCACTGATAAAACACTCTTGGAAAAAGGCATCAGACATGCCCTCTATTCTAAAATCCAGGTGCTCAAAGGCAGCTATAAAGTCTTCCATTGTTCCTAATTATTTCAACTTTTTCAAATGGTCCAAATGGTTGGTGTCAGTGTCAAAGCATTCATAAAGCTCTGCCACAAAGTGTGTCCAATCAATATACCCTCGACGAGAAGTTTTTCTCCATTTCCACCATTGCCAATGTTCTTGATCTAGACGGAGAACACCATACTAGAGTTTGTCCAAGTCATTTGTAATGACATATAAAGAGAAATAATGTTCCATTTGGGTTACCCAACCAGTGGGGTCTGATCCATCAAATTTGGTCACATCCATCCATGGAAGGCATAGGTCACATCGAAAGTCATGGTTCTGAAAGTTATGGGAATGATAGGAATGGTCACCTTCAGTATGTGGAGGTTAGAAAGAGGAAGGGTTATCTGTAGGGATATGCAATTTGGTGCAGAGTGCTGAAAAGACTGATTCAAGCTGGGTGATGAGGTCTTGTTTGATTTCCTCCATTGAGGACTACATGGTTGTATTGATGGCGGAGACATTGGCACTGAGTTGTTTCACTTCTTGTTGGGTCTCGATGAGACTAGATTTCAACGTGTTTAAGAGAGATTCTAAGTCTTGGCTACAGGTATGGTCCATGAGGATGGTGATCAAAATCTCGACCAAGGGGCAAAATTTTGCTCAATTTTCAAAGTGCTCGGATTGCGACGAAAACGGTGCCATTGTGTCTGTCTCGTCTTCCTGATTCCGGTGGTATATTTACTTTCTCAAACGGAGTTCATATGGAGAATATATCACGATCTGTTCACCGAGTCAAATAGGAAAAAATTTGATGTTGATTGTACCTATCCGTACAGTCCGTACAGGACACGTGGCAGGACCGTACAACATACATGGTCGTCCGTAAAGGACACATGGTGGCTTCAGGTGATGCCACGTGTCATGCATTTATGGACTTTTGGGCGTACGGTTGACCAATTCTGAAGTGACACGTGCCACCACTGGATGGGTGACACGTGGCACAGGGTTACGTCAGCATCCTACGTGTCCACTGATGTGGCAGGCTGATGCAGCATGTGACTGGACCGTACGGCGATGAAGTGGCAGCTGCTGGTTGATCGATTGTTGGTGAATAGTGTGATGACACGTGGCATTTGATGGTGAATGATGTGAGGACACGTGGCCCAATCGGAGGGCACCACGTGTCACTCGGTTATTGGTTAAGTTGTTTGGTTATATAAAACTTGTGGTGGAGTCCGCGGGGTTTGACCCCCGGACCTCCACAACGCCCAACGCCTTCACAAATTTTCGCTAACCATTATGCCGCCACTTGGTTCTTGTTTCATATGTCAATGAATTTATATTTAAATTTGTGTATTGGAATGAGCAACGGGGGGTCGGGCTGGGGCTAGCCCCGACCCACTGTTATATGTGTTGACATGTGACCCTGTCATCCGACATTTGTTATTGCACGCGGGGTATTAAAAGTGTTATACACGGTTTTATATTTTAATATGTAACCAATACCATTGAAATATTTGCGTGGGATTTTTATTGGTTTATACCATTGTGTTGTGTTGCGCGCGGGTTTTGTTTGTAGCCCATGGTTCCTTGCACCACACCATATGCCCGTGAACCGGTTTCAAACAGTTGGCATGGTTTTATAACTGTTGGTCTTTTTGTCCATAGCCCTAGGTCGTATGACCCAGGTGACCGAGAGCTAGGCGGTTGGGGGCTGGAGGCACCCTAACCGTCCTACAGTTTGCATGGTTATTCGGAACCGCTCGGTGCTGGGTTTAAACGCACGTTTTGGAGCGTGTTCCAGGTTCATGCACACAGAGGTGCGTTTTGTAGAGCCAGTTCCAGCAAAGCTTGAAGGAGGAAAATGGAGGAGGCCTAACTTCTTCATCGTTTGGTCGATTGAGGTGCCGTAAAAGCCCAGCCAGGGGTTTTTGGACGTGTTGGATCCATTGGTTCCATTTTCACAGCCATTTGAAGAATTCTTCTACAAGTTTTTCACCATTGAAGTTCCAAGAAGCTCCAGGGATTTTGAAGCCCTCTTTGATGGAGGACATGGTTTGGTGAGCCTATGTTTGTTTTCTATGATTGAATAATCATTTTTGGCTAATCGATATGCTCTGAACACATTGGGATAGGTTTCAGAGGCTTTTGAGGACTTTTACAGGTGTTTTTTCCAAAGAGAATCTCAGGGAAGATTATGGCCACATGTAGAAGAGGTCATGCCCGGATGAGCCATGATTCGTTTTCAGAGTTCTATTAGTCATTTTTGGGGTTTTTATGTGTTCTGATCTCAATGGTATAGTTTGTTTTTCCATTGGATTTGAGAAGCAAATTGTAAAATAACTTTTGAATAATTAATCCCTGAGAGCCAAGTCCATTATGGAGGCTCAAGGAGATGTAGCCCGGAGGGGGGTGAACTCCTTTATCATGTTGTTCTTGTTGTGCGTTTGATGGTTTATTTGCTGCAAGTATTGTTGCTGTGTATTCATTTGAAGTACATATTTAACCATCTAAAAGAACAATTTCTCACACATAAGCATCTACAAGAAGATACATGAACTTAACACATAAGTTTCTTTTGCATATTTTAAACACATGAAGCAAGGTCCTGTAAAGTTTATTTTAATGAAGTAGGGGTGCTTGCATAGCATAACAAGTCGTCCTCCTATTTTCAGATCAAGTGGTATCAGAGCATAGTTTGTTTTTCTCATGTGTTTGCCATTGATAGTTTGAGATTTAGCTATTGGTATTGTGCAAGTTTTGTGTTGAAGTTGAAATCTTGCAAAGATGGAAGAAGATTCTAGCATTAATAGTTCTCATACATTTTCATTATCTTCATTCTTTTCTAAAGAAGAAATTATACTCATGAAAGATTTGATGAAAGAGATGTATGATAAGAACATTGCCCTTGAAGAACAGTTGATGGATATGAAGCAGGAGA